>JAGQAX010000004.1:36045267-36095267 GCA_019142605.1 Cephalopholis sonnerati | reverse complement strand
TAACTGACCAATACAGATTCGCTGGCAAGCATTGAAGCCTTCTCCCAAAGCAAAACTCAACCTGACTCACCGATGACTAATTTACAAGCATATACTTAAGTCTTATATCATATTTTGATATAGTTTTTGTACAAGATACATTTGTGTACATAAAATATCCTGGCAAGGTGCATGCCAGTACACACATATGTGCACTCACACACACACACTCACACACGCTCATACATGCAAGGAGACGCACACACTCTCCCCTCACAGACGTACAAGATCACCTATAAACACATTCAAACACACTCTCGTCAATATTATGCATATGTATCCATTTACATTACAAGAGAGATTGTCATCTCATCACTTCTTATGTTTTCCCTTTTTCCTTTTTATCAACAAAGCGAATTCCAGTATTTAGCCTGTGGTCTTTACTCTATGTGTCTTTCCAGTGTGTAATCATTATTACTAGTTCTCAGGGGTACTGCTATGTACAGTTTAAAATCCAGTTTACCTGACAGTATAGATATTTGTGTGTACGCGGAGGCATAAGTGGTACGCACATGTCACAAAGTTCGAATGTGTACACCGTGTAACATTTGTTTAGTTCCATAAGACAGACAAACAAACAGGAAGAGCAGTAAACATCAATACTGACACTGAATCTAATGATGGATGCATGAACTACACAGTCAAGTGTTAGAAAACGCCTTGTGGAGGTCCAAACAGTTCATGCAAATTATGACACACGTTGACATGGTAACTGTGACACATTTTTGAATAGAAAAAGTCGGAAAAATAAAAAAAGCAATCTTCAGTTTTATGTATAGTATCCTTACTGTTAGGGCAGAGGGAGTTAGAAAAATGGGACAGCGAGAGCAGAATCATGCAAAGTGAAAACCTGTGATCGCCCTCCACTTTTTGTCAATTTCACTGTGTGTTTTGTGAAAGATGAAAACCTTTGATACAGAGAAACACTACTCACTCAGGGGAGCCCCTCCAAAATAAAAAAAACTAAACAAATGCACATTCATATGGTATGCTCTTTGTTGGAGAAATAAATAAATAAAACTACTTTTACCTCTAGAATTGCAAATGGTTAAACAAAACAGGACTGCGGTAGACAAAAAAAGTCATGTCGGTATCAAAAGAAACATCCGACAGATGTACATTCATGCAGTTATTCTTCTACTCCCTCTAGAAGTAGTCTTTCAATTAATGTAGCTGCTGCGACATTACAATACACAGGAGTTATGTAGGCAGAGTTCAAACACAGTGAGGGTTACAGAAAGGTAATATTGTGCTTACTGTACACGTGTGATCAGATAAATTATTTCAAACAATCACGTCTTTTTTTTTAATACAGTGTGACAGTGTATTTATTATCCCGCATTTATGTCATGGAGATCTCTCCCTCTGTGATATGAGGAAGGGCACATTTTTCCTGTGTCATATTCATAAACACTCCAACAGCAGATCATCTCTGGTTTTTTTTTTTAAGAACTTAATTGTTATTTTTCAGCTTTATTTTTGTTGAAAACATCCAACCAGGAATTTCTTTGCCCTACTTTTTCACATAATTGTAAACAGAGACTGAAAGGATTTTATTTTGAGGCAACATTTGGAGTAAAAATAAAAACAAGTGCTGGATTTGCATTTGTCGGGGTGATAAAATTCAAATTTTCAGTGACATCTTGATGTATGCTCCCTTTGATATGTGCTCCTTTTGATTAAATATGTATTGTTTAAACCATTTGGTGATACATGACGATGTATCAACGATGAAAAGTGATAGAGGAGGGAAAAGAAGTATTATTAAATGAGCTGAAATTGGATTCCCAAGCTGGGTTATTTTCATCAGGGTGTGTTTATACTGCAGGAGAATTTATTTAAGTTGCTTGTTTGGAATTAAATTCATTTTGGTAATTGACTGAGGTGAAATTGAATTGCCCCTTTTTCCGTGTCCTTGACACAGTGTTCCTTTAAGTGATCATTTCACTGACTCTCAGATAAATCCTCTTTATAATGATAAGAGTCCTGACCCCAACTATCAGAGAGAATAGGTGTGGTAGCTAAGAGCATGCAAACACAATTTGCCTCGCGCCTTCCCTCGAGAATGCCACGTTGCATTATAGATTTAGGCCTGTTCCCAATTTGCAAGATGGTACAAGAAAATGAACCGCATGAATCATATACCTGATGATGTAGACACCTGGCTTGGATGTTACCGGAGAGAAAAATGGATATCAGCAAAGTCACTTATTGCTGTAGCAATAGATTATACTGCACCCAATCTGTTACAGCAGCAAGTTAGTCTGAAGTAGTTATCATCATCAGTACGATTTACACACACACAGGCAGTGATGCAGCAGGGAGGTCCTTTCAAATGGTGCCAATGCCTATCCTTATGATAACTGCAAAAAAAACATTACCATCAATAATTCAGTACGACTCAGGGCCCTGGAGAAATTCTTGCACCCTGGTCTATTATCCCAGTGTCAACACACGCTGTTGTAAAAACTGTTAATAGAAACTTTGCAGCCAAACTGTTTTGTATGACAACACACAGTGGTAATTAATAGCCAGAACAATAGGTGATATTAATGATATGATTGGAAATGAGGGAGCTTTTCAAGCTGCTACTTCCAAGCGCTTGTCACCTTTTCATTGCCTCCGCACGTGCAGAGCAAGTTTCTGGCTAGCCAAGAGAACCATTCCAGACCTCCAAACCACAATAAGGGTCGCTACTGAGATCACACATCAAAGTAATTAGACTGAGAATTTCATAATTGGCTCCATAGCTGTTATTATGCGAGTGTTTCTGAGCAGCAAAATGTGAGAAATAGAAACAAAGGGAAGGAAACAAAGGGTACATTTCCAAAGCGCATCTGTCTGCGCCTTTCAAGGCTAAGCTGCTGAGATAATGCAAGGAGTGAACATTTTCTTAATAGAGTTGGCAGAGATGGAGCAACCACCATATGGAAAACATCTTGGGTGTGTGTGTGTATGTGCAGGAGGTTTTTTTTTTGTTTTTTTCTGTTGTATTTTGTGTGCTGGTCCACGGTGAAAATGCAGAATGCAAAAGATTACCGGTGTTGTCTACCATTGGCCTAGTTATGCTTTGTAGACTTTTTTCTTTTTTTTTTATCCTTCTGCAGTCCCCTGACCAAAATAGACTTCTGAAACACGTTCAGGCGAGACAAAAGAAACATCTTCCACCACCAAAGGAGTTTGTGCTGCGTGTTATACAGAGCAATACTTCACTAGAACTTGAACAGAAACACCATCCACCCAGAGCTCATAATTAACATTTAGCCTGATTTAGCCCACTCAACACAAAGTACTGTATTTGCAAGTGTTTCTGCGCAAAGAAATGGTCTTTAAGGACACAGTTCCACTAAGCTGGGCCCGAAGCTTAAAGCGTACACTGCTCTCTCTTATCACTAAGCAAACATCACCGAACTGAAAGCAAAATTTTTTTTTTCTGTGATGGAACTACTTTGGTATAGAACTACCTTTATGTATTATACATGGGCCTGCTGTGTTAAGACCTACGTTTCCTTTCAAATGTTTTAGCTGTCAGACTGATCCGAGGTGATTTTGTCTGAACAACAACATCGTGATCGAATCCATTCTCAGATGTCTTCATTAGTAAAACTGAGCTGGAGCTGGACAAAGTTATTCAAATGATGCATACCTCCACGCGTACGCATACATACTGATCATAAAGTCACTGACAACAAGCCGTCTGTGGACTGAGTCACATGTATGTCAGGGTGATGGAGATCTGTCTTTCACTCTTACAGCTGGTGCTCGTGTAAGAAAGAGCTGCTACCCCCGCCGGTGGGCGTCTGCTGCCCGGGAGAGGAGAAGCTCGCCAGGGGGATGACCTTGACGGGGTCCTCCTTCTTACTGCAGTGTCTATCCAGGGTGTTGTAGAACTGCGGCCGGCCGATCCCTTTGTCCAGTTCATCTTTTTTGGGCACAGACCTGCCCAGGGTATGGCGACCATCCATGACCCCCATGCTCGCCATGTTAGCTTTGGCTCCCCGGGCGCAGCTCTGCTGGAAGCCAAAGGAGGGCATTGTACCGGCGATGGCGGTGGTGATAGGGGTGGAGGTGGGGCTGTTGTTGCCAGAACCCTGGAACTGGGCCAGGGCTGGGGGCATCCAGCAGCTGTCGGAGTGGCCCAGTATCAGACACTCCTGGGTACAGGTCTCAGAGGCCTCAGCCAAGGCTTTCTGCAGGTTCACCTCGATGGCTGCGAGAAAAAAAAAAAGGAGAGGAAGAAAGCAGAAAACAACACAGTTAATCCAACAGGTCAGAGCTGGAGTGCAGCTGCAACGCGACGATGTGACGCCGGCGCCTTAAAAGCACGATATGAACTCATGAATCATAATGTAAACAGAAGAAAGTTGTCGCCTTATCAGTGGGCGACCTGCAAAATGTCAGGCTTTCAAGAAAATAAAAGTCAGTGATAAATGTTTCATTTCATCCTGTAATGAGAAAAACACCAGCAGAGCATTTAATTTCCAGTGGTATTCCCATGACTCCGTCTGTTTACCTACAATATGCAAGGAATTCCCTGTAGCTTAATTAGAGTTAGAAAAAAGAAGTGTCTCGCTGTCTGTGTGTCGGATTGGCTTTATTGTGTTAAATATTTAATGAACATCTTAACAAAGCATTGTTTATTTTAATCACTGTCACCCTCACCCTTAAACCCATCTGATCTTCCAGAATCCAAAATAAATCCGGTCAAATAACAACTTGAAGAAGAAGAAGAAATCCCGTCCTCCTAGCATCACGTGAGCATCTGTATCATATTCAGGTACAATTAACACACATGGCTAATTGTGGCAGCGTGTAGACTGCATGCATGGAGGGGAAGAAAAAAACCGAATGAGGAGGCGACTGGGCAAGGCTAAGCACTCAAACTATCTTATCTCATTATCCCGGCACTGACATCACATGTGGAATGAGTCTGGGATGAGGCCTCAGCATTGAGCCTCAGCAATAAAGCCTGTCAAGCCGGATAATTAGAATGTAAAACAGTGTGCACCAAGGCAACCGGGAGCCTGCAGTGTTATGTTTCCTAGGCCATGCAAAGGAGAAAGGGGTCCTCATTCAAACACCACATCGCTCCTCTAGGCCTCAGCTTCAAGCTGTCATGTAGAAATTATTTAGTATATTTGCATAAGTAAGGATGCTATAAATAATTAAGCGGCCTTAGACCCCAGTACGCAGGGACGACTATTTCCTTCACGCACACGAGTTCTGCATGCTCTGTGTAATTCTATTCCGCAAACATCTGCAAATCTTCTCGCCACCTTGTTTGTTGTTTTATGGCATTCAACAAAATGAAAATGAATATTCTGATTACTCCACGTTAGTGATAGCACTCCGACCTCCCAAAACTATCTAGATTGTTGTATAACGGCTCAATGCACCCATTTTTTTTTCTGTATTTCCGTGCGAGTGCAGATTGAATAGCGAAGCGTCAACTTTAATTATGAGAGCAGTGTCTGAAAATGAATCGCCTGGTATAAATTGTGAGGATATATTTGGAGTGCCCACGTGGAGTCAAATCTGTCCTCTCCATATTGAACTGGAGCCTTGGAGCAGGAGTGTATAAATCCCCTGGGCGGTAAATGTGTCACCTTTCAGAGGGTCACTAACTTCATTAAGGCAAAAATGGATGCTGCTTTCTCATTCTCTGAGCTAGCACAATAGGGCTGAGCCAAGTCTGGGCCGTGCCCTGACTCAATCTCTCTTCGAGTGTTTTCTGCTGTTGGTAATGCCTTTTCAGGGTACTGTCATTTTTGATGAGGTAATGCTATTAGCATGAACTTCTTATTCCACAAGCAGGCACCCTGACACACAAGTACATTTCCCTACCGGAAACACACACATACACATTCAAAAGTGCATCTCTGCCAGATTTTCCTCCCTCCTCGTCAACTATAAATGATCAGTGCAGCCAGAGGTGAAGCTGTCTTTAACGTGGTGTACTTTACAAATGAAAGGGAAGTCTGCGGCTCCGTGGCTTCACACAGCTTGAACTCACAGCAGTTCTGTGTCAACAGCCTTCAGTGCCTCCGAATTCTGTATGCAATATTTCACATCCTGCCTTTCCATAAAAGACATGGGCCTGTACTATTTTCTATTCCAGCGGGATAGTTTGGATAGGCGGTGGCGGGTTTGGGAGGGTGGGAGCGCGGCGTGAGTGATGTCGCTGACAGCTCTGGCTGCTTTCGTCAGCTAGAGGTATGCTGCAGCCTGCTTGTGATGCCGCTGTCTTTTGTATTCAGGGGAAACAACTGTACCCCGCGGAGCTTTCGGGAGGAATCACACATCACTGACGCCACTGATCCCCTGATGCCGAGAACATTCTTTTCTACGTTCCCTTCAAGGAAATTTGAATGGCAGACAAGTGGGGATAATGGCAAACAATTGGGTGTAATAGACAGCGTGGCTTGGATCAGACCTACTGTTCTCATTTGAGATGATTCCTCTTCACTGAGTGCTGGTGATGTGGTTGAAACAAAACTCTGATACCTGTTTAGTTACTTTGCAGCCTTGACTCAACATCTAAAACAAGTTCACCCGCGATCACCTCGATTAACTGACTGCTATTAATTCCAGGAATTAAGTGGCATTCAATTCATGTTTTGATTCAAGACAGCCTGCAGGCTAATTTGACTGCTCTGTCATAAGGTAATCTATTATCCATGATCTTGTTGTGAATTTCTAGACATCCCATGGTGCCACAGTCCAAGGTTTTCCAGTTGATCTTATGGTCATATGCAAGGTCAATAAGCAGTGGTAGCCTAAAGCAATCTTGTTCTGCAACATCAACACATCCTTTGGCCAGCCACAGATCGAACGCCGCTGCTGCATCCACCTTCAGCTGACCTTCCGTCTGAGCGGTCAAACATTACAGCTTGTATAAACATGGGACATGTGTAGGAGAGGGAAGAGAATGCTGCACGGCACGCAAAGGATACCTGGAAACTGTTTTTGTGCACTGAACTAAAATGAGAATAGAATTTGACTGGACACATTTGACAGGACAGTACTGTAAATAAATTGAATTTAGAAGCGTAACAGGTGTACACACAATTATTTTAATGTCTCCAAAATTTTGCAATCCAACCCATTTAATGGCTGTTTTTTGAGATTTAAACAATCTCTGAACCCATGGGCTATCAGTCTGACAAAGACTGGCCTCTGAGGGCAATACTGGGGGTTCCACTGTAGCCAGCAGATATCTGGGCCAAGACTTTGTCTTCAACGCATCAGCCGTTTCAGCAAATCCCTATAAAACAGATATCAGCATATAAGAAGCTAATAAAAAGCTAAATCGTCATCAGACGATAGCTGATGGGTTCTCAGATTGCATTTTGGCCATTATGTTCCGCTTTGTTTGCTCTCCACAGGGACTGGGTCCACTCCATGTTAGTGCACCGGTGCACTGCTTCACATGTAATGGCGAGGGATGGTTAAATCTGTCAGCAACCAAGTAACTGACAGCTGACAAGACCAACAGCAAGGTTAGCCTAGAGGGCAGAGGCCATGGTAGCATTGCTGGTTGAAAAAGAATGCATTGGCAGTAATGTTTACAATGTGATTTTATGTAAGCCTGAATGAAGTCCATCACTTCTGTCTCATCAGTTTCCCTTGACTTCTGTTTGTATAGGCTATGTGGTACTGGTGATAGCGGTGGATGACTAGGCCCTAAAATAATATCACAATATTTCAGGGTATTTTTGCGATAACGACATTCTTGACGATATGACAAATTAGCAAAAACAATATTTTATTCGTAATTTAAGAAAATAGAACGTCAGCAAAATAAGTGATATAGTTTCACAGTTTGCCTTCAAATATTCAGTAAAAACAAAAATGATCTCTCATTTCTTTAGTTTGTGAACAACAACATTAATAGTAATAGTAATAGTTCAACAAAGTAAAATCTACCACAAATTACACATTTAAACAGCTCCCGAATACAAAAAATGTCCCCTGGGATCTATGTATATAAATCAGCAGGTGATTTCCTTCTTTTAGTAAAATCCTAAATGACTGAGTTGTTTATGCTCTGCCATTTCTCCTCTAATCATCACGCTGTAACCTGTGACAGGCTGTTATGATACCACAACTGTCACACATTCACATCTATATGTACATTTTTGTCGAGACGCAAGCGTCAAGTAGGTTTACATTACTGAAGGTTTTATCACTTGACGACACCAAGGGAGGGAGAGACGCTGTGCTGCTGCCAGAGGAGCCGCTGAATGAGTTCCCTCTGAGCGGTAACTCACTAAAAGAGTCTGAGAAGTTCATGAAACATTCAGGACGCCACAGTTTATTCCACACTACTGAAGCTGCTCCTCTTTTTGGAACCACTGCAGCGTCGTAATAATTTCACTTTCAGCCATGCTTGTCAACAAGTCGAAATATCGCAAGTATCACAATATGAATTTTTCACGTCCTATTAGAACTTATACTGGTATTATCGTGAATGAGATGATATGGCACAGTCCTAAACGCTGCTCTCATTGTTAAAGTTTAGTTGCAGATCTGTCAACAATAGCTGCAATGGTGTGCAGACTCCGCCTCCTCGGCACACCACAAGTGTACACCAGCATGGTAATGGTGTGGAGCCAGGGTTTAGCTATCTTTCAAGCATGACTGATCATTACTACTCAGACTATGAGCAGAAACCAGAGCACTTCAGATACCAACATCATGCAGATTCTGATTACATGTGCAGATATGTGTTAATAGAGATGAAGATTTATATTACCTTATATTTAGACTTACGTATTTGTTTGATTATAGTTTGTGTTGAGTTAAGAACAAAAACAACATGCTCTAATCTAATGCAGCCCAATACACCATCACAGACACAAGCCTACTAAAAGCTGAATAAAAGCCCCTCTGTGCATCCACTGTATTAGCTGCACTGTACTGTATATATGTTCCACCTATTGTTCCCGGCCTCTGCTCAAACACACGCCACAATATTCCAACCAAGTGGCGTGGAGGTGATTCATGGATGATAATAATGTCCCTTTAAGTGCAGCTCTGATACCGAACCATCCCTGAAAACAAATTCATGTACTAATTTAAAACAATTAACTGCCATGCAAGGCACACCAGTGTCTCCATTACGCTCCCCTATAACAGAAGTGAATGTATGTTTATTCTGGATGCATTTGTCCTACATGTTTGGCCGTCCCTGTTTTGAATATAACTGAAATAATAAGCGGTAATTCAAATATCCAGACCCATGCCACTGCATGCTAATGACGAGGTTACTGTACACAGTTGGTAATATGGAGATAATTAGTTACATTTTGGCATCAGGGTAATGTAATGATTTGATTTAGCCATGATAAACAGTGCAAGGCTCAATCCCACGAGGTTGTGCGAGCGCTTCCTTACCAACCAGATGTCTGGAATGCTGCCATTCTGTTTGCATTATAATTTACCTTTTTATTATATTGGTATGCTTTCAATCTTACTTATTTTTTCCTTTAATGGCCATGAAATCCACTTACACAACTACAAGTTCTGACAGGCACACACACTCACACACACACACACACACACACACAGCCAGGATGTGTATTAGCCGGCTTTTCTGTACAATAGCATGAGATATTTAACATGACAGTTGATGATATTTACTGACAGAGCTAGTTACATCTTGATGAGCTTCACATTAAGGTCTGCACACATATCACGATTCAACTTATTATTTCAGCATGCACAAACTCATTATTGCTAATTAAAAGGATAATTGCATGCATCTAGGACATTAAATTCCTCAAACAGCCATCAGGAAGGTGGACTAGGCCTCTGACTCATTCTGCGGTGTTAATTGGTGCGGTCTTTTCATTCTTTTAGCCTGAAACTTACACTCGTCAAGCTCACGTATTGTCGAAAGCTGTATCCAACATTAAAGCATGTACGGTCACGGCTACGTTCATAGTCTATTGGTTTGTTTTGACTGTCACTTGTTTGCTGTATTATGAATTAAAGGGCTCCACATATAGCTCAGGACTGCAGTAAGGTCCCCGCTGCTGAAGTCTTTTTTTTTTTGTTTTTACCAGTGATCTATTGGACTGAATGTTTTTTTTTCCATTTTATTGTCTCAGGTTTTGATACATGGGCTGTCACTATGCAATGCAACATAGTTGTTTTCTTTCAACATTCACTGCGAAGACCTAGAAAGCTCAAAAGTGTTGGTTTTTTCTCTAGTCCCACAACATTCACAAAAGTGCAAAAGTTCACACGTATTCCAGAATGTAACTACGCCAAGAAAATAAACCTTTCCCCACCCAGAGCATCATAAACCACAGCTCTGCTCCTCTCAGTGTCAATTAAAACCGCTTTAATGGTGCCAGAAGAGAAAAGAATGATGCAAAGAGGCTTATTTTCAGCTGTATTAGATATTTAAATGGACAACTTGTCATTCATCAAGACTAGAAGAACCTTCCTGGAGTACTACGAGTACAACAGCTATCACGAGTGCGAAAATATTATCATTATCATATTATGTGTTCTTGTGTAAAAGGGGGATGAGAGTGAGAGAAAGAGGAGACACAGAGGGTGCACGTGTCTCGTGTCTGGAGAGAGACCAAACGACCAAAACACAAGAACATGTTCGATTCTTTTCAAACAAATAGAATCTCAGTAGAAATAATTGGGTTTGTAATTACCGAGACTTTATCACTTCGCTCGGCCTTATACCCACTCCAAACGTACAATCTGGATAAGCAAATGGATGGTCATTAATAATAATAGCGCTATTAAAACCCCTTGGTGTTGCGCTGAAAAGAGAGATGCCATTACTTTCATCACAGCTCTGGCAATCATCATTTGAAGGAGAGACTAATGTCTTACTTTCACAGAATTACAAATACAAGACAGCCCACTTAAACTGGAGATTCTATTCAAGATACCGCAAAGCTCCCACGAATCTGCTTTCTGAAGGAATGAAAACTGTATGAAATACTCCTCAATATACATTATATTAACTATGAAATAAGAATATACAGGCTCAAAGACGAGGTCTGTGACTTCTTCGGAAAGAGCTGTCTCTATGGCAATGAGTCTGAGAATTAACTTTCCTTTGCACGTCAGACTCAAATGCTATTTGGTTTTCTTTACTTTTATCAGGAGGAGGTACAGTATAATCCCTGGCGAAGGCAATAAGAGCTGTCATTGTCACTGCTGACAAGGGCGTGGAGAAGGAAGTAAATATTCCATTGTAGCAATAAAACTTGGCGTGCTCTTTGGAAGGCAGATATCAGCTGTGCTGCAGAGGTCAGTGGTGCCTTGTAGGAGGCTGACATGTATTAAGATCTATAAGGAGACGTGCTGGGGTAAGACAGCTACTGTTGAGTTTTATTAACGCGATTTTATTATAAAACGTGGAATGAGACAATAGGAATATCTCAATTCAGCCTGTCTTCATCTAATAACCATTCTCATCAGCTATCACATGCTCTAAGAACTGCATGTCTGTGAATGATAATGAGTTACGAATGATGGTGGATTTCTCCACTGAAACATAAATTTCAGAACAATTCTGTGCCGCGCTGATACAAAGTGAGATATAAGAAATGGCAAAGCCATTGCTCCTCTTTTTATTTATTTTTTTCCCTCCCGTTTTGAGACAAATAGCGCCAGATGCAATGAATGGCCTTTTTTTAAAGGAGACAATGTGACGCAGATAAGAGGGGAGCGAGGTTGTCCATATATACTCTAGACTAATTACTTTTGATGCATTTACTGAGACGCCGCTGAACACGGCGAGTCTCTGAGCCACATACGTATTTATCAGCACTTGTGGGACCTATACAGTTCCTCGCCTGTAATCCATCTAGCCTTGTCTTCTCTCGACCCCTTTTGCTTTCCTAGTGTTTGACCCATTGTAACTGAAAGTAATTGCAGGCAGAAAACAACATCTAATGATTACTTTATCTGGGAGTCTGAGAGAGAGTGAAAAGTCACAGACAGGTACTTTCAACAAAAGGAGGAGGCCTTTTTGTTCCCGACACACAATTTCAGACAACAAAGAATATTATTGACTTGGCTGAGATTAGAACACCAAAACAAATAACAAAGCACAGGGAGAGGACAAAGTGCACAAAGAGAGAAAGGATCTCTTGAACAACCCGGTGCCAAGCACTCGCTTCTTTCTTTTTGTTACCATTGATTAAAAGTATGTTGTAGGTTGAAGCACCCATTTCGCCACGGAGAATATACAACAGCAGCACAATGTATAGACTTAATTTAATGTTAATTCCTTCATCTTGGAGTCACCTATATTGTCAGAAAGAAAGAAAAAAACCCTAAAATTAAAAATCGCCTCAGCAGAAAATGTTTACAAAAAAAGCCAAAGCCCGACATCAACAACAACAATTGTGTGATTTCCATCAACAGAGCGCACAGTTGGGAAGGTAGAACACAGAAACAGCTTTCTTCTTGACACTTGACTTTTCGTGTGCGACATTGGTTGATTACATCTCCTTCATTATGTCTGGACTACTATCGGGCCTCCCCACCCGAGGACAAGATGCCGGTGTCACCATCAACACAATCAGGCCTGGCCAAATACGCAGCGTGGGCCAGATAGATGAGAGGTGCAAACACCATAACAATCTGCAATCAGCGCTCATCACCACAATGACACACAGAGGAGGAGGCGCAGGGTTTCTATGGGGGGTAGAAACACAAGACATGTAGATGCACACACACACACACACACACACACACACACACACACACACACACACATGCGAGCCCACACACACATCCGCCAGTGCCTTCTCTGTGTTTAAAATCTCATACAAGAGCAGCCATTCATTCTCGTCTTTGTGAGTCTGCACTTGTGCAAACGCCGGACGATGCTGTGGATATACTGTAGGTGCGCCGTCACCGACAAGGAGGCAATACATAAATGCATATTTATAAGATTAAAAATGTGAATCCACCTTAAAATTCATTGCACATGGATGAATGTCTGAAAATTTCCATACTGTGTAGATAATGCGAGGTCTGGGGAATGAAAATAAAGAGCGCAGAATAAAAAAGGAAGTGAACATTTTTTTTTCTGTGAGGGATTAGGAAAGAAAGGAAAATAGGCTGATTAAGTGGGACCTGACAAAGCTGTTTGATATTTGCAAGAAGATTGAATTGTTCCCGTGGGAATACTATCTAAACAATCATGATTTTTTAGGAAATGACTTTGATCTAAAAATGTAAATGTCACTTATGACACTCTTAGCTGTCCTTTTAAAATCAAATTAAAAGCTGATTTGAAGCATAAGCAGGTCCTCCAAGAAGAGGAGGAGAAAAAACCTGTTGCGTTGGGAGCCGCTGCGACAACTGGATGTTTTCCGATAATAGCTAATAAAAATGAGGCCTTTGCTTGGCTTGATGGAGGAGAGACTAGAGAGACAAACTGTACGGCAGCCGCCACCGCGCTACATCCTGTGTCATGTAACAAGCAAATTCATCACACTGACCCATTGCCCCCAATTATTATGGAAAACAAGAATGAATCAAATTAACATTGAAGAAGCTCTCGGATCTGGCAGGCTGTCTGTGTAGCCGATGGATTCAGCAGGAGGAGAAGAGAGGGTAATAAACAAGGTGCCACTGCATATGCTATATATCTTGCAGTCATTGATGATTAGCTCTGTTTTCCCTTAGCCATACATTACTGTTATTGCCTCCGTGGCCAGGCAGATAGGAAGTGGATACAAAGGCATCATGAAGCCCATCTTTCAACGGATAACTGGCAGGCTGAAAACCACTCAGCACCAGCGGCGGCAAGATTTCAGTGCATGAGTGATCTGGGCATGGTGGAAATTGCAATCTCTTATATGACAGAGCTGAGAGGAGAACCTGCTGTACAGTTTTTGTTATGTTTTTTTTCTACTCTGTTTTTATTGTACAGTGAAGTGAAATCATTCAGTGTAGTCACCAAAAAAAAGGAGTCTCTCTTCAGATGTCAACAGCTCAAGTCCCCGTGTTTTGTCCTGCGAGGCAATCCTGAAAAATGTGTAATCTATATGAGGTGTCAGTGTCAGCGGCAGACACTCCTGTTTTCCCCTTTTTCTGTTTCCTTCTTTTCCCCCCAATCTTCAAAATATTATGAGGACAGCTTAGGCATGAATGCAGCCTGTATACGGTATTAGTCACAGTCATTAGTGGTGTGCAAACTTATATTTGCAATATCAGTGTGTAGTGTAGCATGGTAAAGGTTTTAACATGAGAAGCAGACTCTCTGCAGATCCCCCTGTGCATGTACACTTTAAAGGTTTTCCTTTTCCGGAGCGCCACAGACCCTCCTCCGGGGACAACTATTAATTTTTCACCGAAACCTCCCCTGAATAATGAATTCTGTCCTATTTATACGCTGTGATAAGTCCACTGAATGTCTAAAAAGGGGTTATCATGAAAAGGGTAAGGCTTTCAGAGAAAGACCTGTTCCTGCTTAACATGTTTAATTCATCCGCATCGCCATGTTCTTGAAAGCAGGAGAAAAGTCATATAATGTATCACTGGCAAACATGAAAGCGGACCCAAGCGGCACATTCAATAAATCACAGCTTTACTTTTACTGTTTTGATGTTGACTGTCACAATCCTCCACCCAAACACCAGCTGTTGAAAGTTCAGATATATGCCTTTTACTCCTCCAGGCCCTGCTGACAGATATGCTCTCACTAAAATCACAGAGGTACTCAGTGGCTTGTGTTAATGTTTCTGTCACTACACACTTTATTTGGGGTGTGTTGAGTGCAGGCATTGTCAACTAACATTCCCAACAGCAAGAGCGACAGATACAGATAGACACACGGGGGGGAGAGAGACAGTGTGCCGAATGACAGTTGCTGGAACATAATCAAAAAAGGCGTCGAGTTTAGCCTATAAATAATGCAGTAAAACACAACATAGTTTAAAATCCGCCAGGAAAAAAAAATTGGATTTATTAACCTCTTTTTTGTACTTAAAAAATATGTTGATGCTTAAAATAACTGTTGCTGTACTGACTTCAATTTACGCCAGGATGGAAGGAGCCTCATTTTGCTGCTCTTTGTATCAGCACTCTAAGTGAAGCAAACCATTCATTACAGTTTCACTCTCAGACCAAATAACCATAAGGCTGTCTCATCATAAAAGCACTTCCCCTTACATAAACACAATTAATTGACGTTGCAGCCGGTTGTGTCACACAGCGCTACTGACCCAAATTAACTGCACATAATAAAGACACGTGGTGATCTTATTCAGTACTATAACTCAAGCATTTTTAAATCATGTAAGTACAAATGCAATTATAACTGTGATTAGGATTGAGTTAGCGGTCAGTTGGGTTCTACTGATATATTGCGACATCACATACATGATAGGGGGCAGTGACACTGGTAGCCGTAATCCTGTAGGCACTGTGTGTACATTTTTGATGATGATTTATCATCCTATCTCGAAAATAAAGTTGTGACAAAGCAGATCTTATCTTTGGCTTCGTTTTTACTGATAAATGTGCCTGAGATGCATTTTTTGGCTGTGTCCACTCAGTATGACGCAAAAACATTTGGATGCCGATGACTGGTGCACATCATGGGCCAGAGGTTGGTGTAGGTTAAGTATTTCTGGTGCTCAGTTGTGACACTAGCAATATTGTGTTATGCATTTTGTGTGTTAGTGAGGAAAAGTAGTTAGATATGAGCAAAATGAAAACAACTGAGCATCTTTTACGCTTTTGAAAAAAGAGACGAACAAGTGGTGCTGCAGTGGTTAGCATTGTTGCCTCACAGCAAGAGGGTTCCTGGTTCAAACCCAGAGTCTGTATGTTCTCCCTGTGTCAGCTTGAGTTTTCTCCGGGTGCTCCAGTTTCCCCCACAGCAGGTTAATTGATGACTCTAAATTGTGAATGTGAGTGTGAATGGTTGTCTGTCTCTATGTGTCAGCCCTGTGATAGTCTGGTGACCTGTCCAGGGTGTACCCTGCCTCTCGCCCAGGCCCCCGCGACCCCTAACCGGATAGGCAGTTATGGAAAATGAATGAATAAATGACCAAACCTCAGCAGCGAAAAATATGCAGAGGGCAATACTACGAGCACAGAGTCTGCTAACGTTACTGCTGCTAGCAATAGTGTTACGACAGAGGCTAGCAGCCAGCTACACGTCCAGGATCCACCTGCTTTGCAAAGCAATGAGCCTCGGGATCATCATTTCATTGGAATTGATGAGGAGGCCGCCCTGCAGGAGTTTGATGCATCAGGGAGACACAGAATGAACTTTAAATAATACTACTTAATTTTCTCATCTGGACTTTCTATTGTTTATTGTAGCAGCTTGGTTTGTGCTTCATGTTTCATATTGTCGCTGTATATTTTTAAACCTAACTGTTGATGCTGTTGCAAAATTTGCTAAATGCCTGCATGTATGTCTTGGCTATATTCAGTCTATCATATTGCATTCTATTATATTGCGGGCTGTTATTGTCAGGTCTGTTGGCTTGTCTTTGAAATGCACATGGTAGGCTAAGCAGAGTTTTAAAGCAGTGTTGTGTCAGTCACTGAGTAGACTGCATATGTTGAAGCGTGGGAACCTACGTGTTAAAGGTACCCCACTAGTGGGCGGTTCCTGTGTGTAATATGAAATAAAATCCTGCCGGTGCCACTGGTGGCAGGGTTTGCAATATATCACCTGCTAACATGAATTTTAAGTGTAATTCATGTTGTCAAAAAGAGACAAAACACAATAAAAAATGGCATTAATATATTTTTCCTCAAAATGTACACAGATATCGCAAAAATATAGTTATCATGAACTCTTTTGGCCGCAAAATTCTGATATTATGCCAGCCCTAATACATGGTATTAAACGACAAATCAAAACGAAAAGATTGGCCAGACGTAGCTCCTAAAAATAATTACTTTTATCCATGTTAATTATATATTTGTCTAATTTCAGTGTCATTGTTTTAGATTTGATCTAAATATACTATTCAGGGCAATTTGGCCTTGAAAACCTCTTTTCGTGTCTTCAGCACTGCTTTCATTTCCTGGGTGGAGAGTCTAATGTCTCCTGTTTTGGCTGCTAAACAATCTCAACATGAAAAAAAAAAATTATAATAAAATAAAAGGGCAAAAGCAGAAAGTAGGTTCGCTGATTGTGTGCTGTCTGTGATGATGAAGAGAATGCTCCAGTGGTTACAACAGTCCACAGAGGAAGAGATGGTGAAAATAGCCATGCAACCGCTTTGCTCTGGAGACTGCCAGCAACCCATTGACCTCAATGTCTTTTATGCTGTTTAGCCTAGAGCGCTAACTATCAGATATTAACACCCCCCGTCTTTGATTTTGTGTGCCTGTCAGGCCCTGAGGACACTTGTATATATTGTTTGTCCCGGGGTGCCATCCTCTTTATGTCAGTTGTTTCATCCTCCTCTAACACGACAAACACCCACAAAGAGGCAAGGGTATGTCACATTTCTTCTGCCTGGCATCCAGTATCGACTCTAATGTTGACGTGTCTTAGCGGGCGCGGGGATGGCGTGGTGAGACAGGAAGTTCACAAAATGAAAAAAGCCCTGAATGTCACTGACATGTCCGGGGTGTTTGTAGAATTGTGGGAGAAAATTGCCGGAGCTCCCTGGCTCATTACCACCACCACCGCCGCCACCACCAACACCACTCTTACGATGACATCACTGTAGCCAATTTCATCCTGCAGTTTATTTCAAGCTACTGTGCCTGTGTATGTGCGTGTGCTCGCCTGTGTGAGTGTGTGACGGAGAGAAACAGGCTCGCCCTCTATGTAATTCAGTGTGTGAAGGCACCAATACCCATCTCTATGATAATTTCCTATTCACTATGAGCAAAGACAGCAACACTGATACAATTCATTTCCCCTTTATTAACTGGTGCGGAAATGTTGGGCCCGGCAGAAGTGACTTCTGAAGTCTTTCGGGGCTGAGGGGTGGCACAGTTTGTTTTACGGGTGGGAGGAGAAAGCTACTAGCACAGGGTAGATGATTTTGGGAAGCATGCATCCATAATAATGTATTTGCCAGAGACAAGAGGCCTAGTCTCTGTGAACGTTTAGCGGCCAGCGGGTCAGAGCTCCTCCGATGATACGCTCGCCTTATCTAAGAAAAAAGAAATGACTGGTCACCTCTCTGAACTTCTGGCAAAGTTTCAGTATCATATGTCTTGTTTGCATTACTTGTTTGAGTTTCATGTGTGACATCCAGAGTCGAGTCCAGTCAATCACAGTGACATTCAATTCGCTAGAATTGATGACTTGCCGCCACTCTGCCATTTTTATCTCAGGCTGATGTCCTCTTTATTTTTCGTCATCCACCCCCCCACCCCCCACCCCGACTCTTCCTCTCGCCACTCTGATATTGCTAATTATTTCAAACTATCAGGTAGACAGTTTCAATTTCAATTAAATCTCGTCTTCCGCGCTGACCTTGGGGTGGGGGACGGGGTTGCTCTCTCAGCCCTGAACAGTTTCTCTGGCAGTTATGGGTGCCATTTAAGAAGAAATTTAAACTCAATTTTAGCCTGACTTCAGTGAATACACGCTGAGTTCACCCTTGTCAAGACAGAAGTGTGCTCAGTATATGTATTCCAGTAACACACTTAATGTGATAATTGAAAGGGGCCCAATTAAAGCTTCAAGGCATAACTGGCTACTCTGATACATCCTCGGGTAGCTGTGAAGGACAGATTTACAACCATATGCAGCTAATCTAGCTGTCTAGTATGGGTTATGAATCTTAATGCAGTGATGTTATGATGACATATTGGGAGACGGCAGTGTACAAACACTGTCTTTTGCACACGGTATCAACAAGGGTGTAAACATAGCCGTAAAATCACTGTATGTGCAGCCAATGTGCGCGCCTCATAATAATGGATCAAGATGATAATAAGTTCTGCAAAGTAGCTGCACAATGGAATAGCAGAGCCTGCTGCAAAAACAGAGGGCACCATGTATGTAAGAAAAACAATTACGTGATATTGACAGCTAGTGCAATCAAAGGCTCCCCTGCCAGACTCAATGAGGTGCCAATCAACTGAGTGTCTCTGCCTCACGTTGCCGCCGCTGCCGCTGCTGCCTTTCATTTTAGAGTCAGAGGAGATTCTGCCGTGGTGAATCATCAGTCAATAGCTCAGAGCTGATGGTTAATGCTGATTGATGACATTCACCCCACCCCCCATACACACACACACACACACACACACACACACACACACACACACACACACACACACACACTCCTCAGCATCATCTGCAATAAACAGTCAGGGTGAATGCTAAAATCAGGTGAGAAAATCCAGAGGAAGTTAGAAAGCTAAGTCTGCATTTATTATTGTTACCATTATTAGCAGTGGCTGTACAGTAGTTATAGTAGGAGTTGTTGTAGTGGTAGTAGTCAAAGTCTTGTTTTGATGAACATTGTTCACAGCTAGCTTTAAAGCCTCTGTCACCATGTTTTGATGGCTTTATTGTTTCTCTTTGCAAGAAACCGGTTGCTCGTCAAATGTTACTAAAGGTCTCGGGTGATTGATTCAAGCCATAATTAAAATGATTATTAAAATAAATGATAAAGCACCAGATGCTTTCTCTTCATTCTCCCCTGAAATAATGTGAGAATTAGAATGTCATTCAAAGCCTGGCATTAGCCAACACAATGTACAGGCATCGAAGAACAATTTAGTACACGCATGTAATTAGTGTGATTCTATCAAATGTGACATTTCTATCACCACAATATTCTGCCTCTGCTCTTCCTTCCCCCTCACCTGCGCTGGCTCGCTCATGACCGGAATAATAGAGCGAGATCGCTCCTCGACAGCGGAAAAGATCATTTCTGCGGAAATATCTTAATGTGAATTTATGTGAAACATGGCAATGGTGAGCTGTAATAGGCACTTTTCTAACCCAGAAATGTCAAGCAGGAGGAGGAACGGTGCAACAAAACATAGGTATGATATTGAATTGGCTAGAAGTGTCACCCCTAGAAAGAAAATAAAATTATTTTCTCTCCCTCCTTTGGTCTTTGCCTCTGCTCTCTCTGTCTGTCTCCGTCTCTTGTTATCCTCTCTCTTATATACTTCCTTCTCGCTGTTTATTTTTTCTAGATTTCATTCTCTTCTCAAGGGGACAATTTCAGGTATTTTGCTTTATTATGAAAGCGTGCACTGGATCAGGAACTTCCTCTGCAGGTTGTGTCGTACAACAAAGGGAACTGCAGCAGGGGATACGGACTAAAAACAGACTTTATGTTGGACATCATCCAGTGATGGGTTCCTATACAGCAAGGTTCGTAGCATTTCTTCCATTATCTCTCTTCCACTACACACCCACACATCCACTCTACTTATTTACAGTGGCTCTCAGGGAGTCAACACATTGAAGTCAGACTGAAGGAAGGCTGGATGTTAACCATCCATCTCTTTGACAAGCAGAATAAACTAATTTTCTAATTTGCAAGCATGTGACCCCCGTCATTTCTATTCATAATTCATTATGGAAATATAATCAGACATCATACCTCACCTTAAGACAACATTGAGATGTCGAAAAAAAACGTGCTACAATGTACCAGGGACCTTTAAACAAAGTATCTGCGCTGATGAAACAATCTCAGCAATGTGTTGGGTGCTTAGATACTGCCAGGGATTAATGTGGATCTCATCCTCTTCATTTCAATCGCTCTTTGAGTCATTAAATTTGATTAATTCATCAAAGTGGAAACAGACAACATTTCAACTTATCCCCCCCCGCTGTTTCCAAGTGGTAGGCTTTTCTTTTTAGTGCCACTGTTGTAAAGACAGCCAGATTGCTTTCTGCTTTCACAGCCTAGCGGCAACAGGTTCCACACTTGCTTTGGTTGGTTCACCGTCAGTCATTTTCATGACTAGGGATGGTAGCTGCAAAGAACTTACATTGATGCTCTATCATCCTGGTTATACCTGGTATTAACATGTTTCACTGATGTGCATACAAGTGGACAGCTGAGACACATCACTGTTCACACCTGAGTCTATAATATGTCTCCAGCTGACTTCCTGTGTTCAGATTTCGTTACTCCCTATGTCATTTACACTAGAAGGTCAAAGGGCCCCATGCATAATTATTAAATCCACTCACTAGCTAGCTGCTTGCTAGTCACGTTAGCAGTTGCATCAGTACAGCTGGAATTATGAAGTTCAACATGTCTCTTTCCATCGGCCAAAACAATGGATTGGCCACTGATGGTGACACTTCGTCTAACTCATCATAAATAATAAACATTATTTATATAGCACTTTTCATTCATGAAATGCAGCACAAAGTGCTTTACATAAGGGCATTATAAGTACTAAGTGCTTCATATGAAAATAGAAATAATGAACATAAAACAGAACTGATTCATAAAATCATAGACTAGTAAAACTATAAATAATAAAATCAAGAAGGTTTTTAAAAGAGATGCAGGGGCACAAAGTGTAAAGTGAAAGTAAAAGTGTAAAAAGAAAAAGTTCCAGGCCTGTATCAGGAAGTCAGAGCTAGTTAAAGGCTAAAGTGAACACATATGATTTTAGCTTTCCATTTAAAAATATTTAGCGAGCTAGCTTCCCTGATATCTATGGGTAGTGTGTTCCATATTTTGGGGGCGTAATTGACAAACTCTGCATCCTTTATCTTCTTCCAGCTGTTGCTGTGAACCTCCAATAAACCAGCAGCAGATGATTACAGTGTTCTTGGAGGCAAATAGTTAACAAGGGAGTTAGCAATGTAGCTCAGTCCCAGCCCATGTAGGGCTTTGTATACAGGAGGAAGAGCTTAAAATCAATTCTAAATGTAACAGGAAGTCAGTGCAGAGCAGCTCAGACTGGCCTGATGTTAAGTCTCCTCTTGGTTCTGGTTCATAGCCGAACTGCAGAGTTTTGAATGAGCTGAAGTCTCTCACTGGTGTTTTTTGGGAGGACCTATTAGTGTTTGAAAATATATGTTGTCACATGCATCTTAGATCACCTTGGCAGGTGGTTTGAGTGATCACAGTGTGTTCTGGTGGTCCTTTACACTTGTATTTAGAGCTGTCCACTTGTGATTGGGTCATCCAAGATGCATGTTAATACCAGGTATAAACAACGTCCTTGCTAACTGGGGATAGCTACCGCAGAAAACAAAAGCGCTCTCCTTGTCCTGTTTTGGTTGCACCATGGTTGACACACTTACTTTACGCTATAAACCAAGCCTTCATTTTCCCAGGAGATCGTACCTAGTGGCAGACAGAGCTGCATGGTGAAAGTGAGGCTGATAGGGAACCAATCTATACCCAGATGGTGTCATTATTCTACAGCCATTACATTGAAAAATCAACATTCAATTCATAATGATAAGTTAAAGCAAAAAACTTTCCTATTTGTACTTTAAAGAGCAAGGCGGGACAATTACCATTTTAAGTGGTTAACATGCCCCAACTGGTATTTCTTTCCATTTTCCTCTGAAATTATTATTCATTTTCACTATTAAACATGTTGAGAGCACTTCTCCGGGTTCGCCAGGCTATATTGTACATCTTAGCCATGAGTAAACAGACTGAAAGCTCCCGAAACCCAAGTGGCAAGAGGGGAATAATCATTAAGAAACAGCTTCCTAGAGACACTTTCCCGTCAGAAACAATTATCAAGAATTGAAACGCTATAAGGAACAAATCACAATGATATTCCATATACGACACTTAACTCCCTGTCTATTCCTCGTTCAGTCCGCACTTCACAGAGCACACAACAAAGAATTGTAAACTCTACTGGCAGAAGAAGAAAGGGTATTAATTTTCCAACCTGGAAACTGTAAACTGAAAATACCTGTGAAGTGGATAATTCTGTCAGGGGGAGACATGTATTTTCCCCTTCCTTGTGTCAACACAACTTCTTTTGAGGTGTGCAGCGATGTCTGTATGGACCTGATAAGTCTCTTATTCTCAGCAAAGAGTAATTTGCAAAATGCAGACGGCTGTACACAGACTCTCCACATTGTTAATTAAATCATTCTGCCTTTGATGTTTTCTCAGGTTTTAATGGGAAAATAACAAAATTAAATAGGATGCTGTCTTCCCTCCTTGTGAAAAGAATGATCCATGGATGGTGCATCAATTATTGAAGCTGAAATACTGTAAATAAATTAAATTAACCATAAATAAAACTGCATGACTTCCTACTGAAAGCAGAGTATTGTTTTTCTTTAAAGCTGTCAAGACACTGGCATGTGGAAACAGGCATATATTATTCACAGTTATTTGCATTTTATACCTGTTGCCAAATGAACATTGACCATATGGTCAGGAAACAACCAAAAGGTGTGTCTGAGATGGATAAATGTTGTCTTTGCTCGTCATCTTATTATTTAAAATCAAAGGGTTGGCACATTTCTGACAGTCTTTGTAATCAGAATTTAATCTTCCCCGAGACATTTTTAGTTTTCAGCCTCACCCATTATCAACATGAATTCATCCAAGCACAGTCAGACCTTTCCAGTGAAGCTAATTCAGAATGAAATATGAAGAAAAAATATGAGATGCTGCTGAGTTGACATGGTGGTTTGGAGCCCGATGATTGTGATTATACTCACCAGAATACACCTGTCATGCACATCTCACCTCCTACAACATGCCTTTTAATTTGATCAATAAAGATGAGTTTCTCTCAATAATGAAATTCACACTCAATCACAAGTTTGTCAATGGCTGCCATGAAAGGTCAGGCAATAAAATGAGATTTTGTTTCCAGAAAAAAGAGAAAGACTGTCTAATTAGTTTACTCTGCTCAGCATGGGGCCGCTCAACAACAGTCTTGCTGAAAAACTATGACGCCATCCATTTTGTTTAGTCAATAACTTCCTGGGCCACGAATATGCTGGGAGTATTACATGGTGACCTTTGCACTAATCAATCCGCTAACACTTTGTGTCTAAAGAGTAAAGTCTGCAAATCAGACAGGGAGAGTGTATTTTCCGAGTCGGGTCAAGCTGATAACAGAATGCAGCCCCTAAGGTGTTAATGGCAGGCTGATTATCTGAACGGTTAGTGTTTTTTACTCCGACCTCTAATTACTTCCAAGGCTAGTCTTTGAAAAAGCAATTATGAGCTGGGCCAAACTGTACATCTCACTTTAACGCTTCAGTGCTTTTATAATTCATTTGTTCTAATTTGCAAATATCAGCAATAAGTAGATGGAAAAAATAAATAAAAAATCTCACTTTCTTTATTTCTTGTACAATGTGTCTCCATCTCCACGGCCCTTTCAAAAAGAAATGCCTATTATAATTCAACTAAGCTGTAATTAATACTTAACCCACACCTATAATCATCCTCTGCAAATACATTTTATGTGTTAACTTGGAACGTGTCACAACATTAAAAAAAAAAAAGCTCTAAAAGTCATGAAAATGGAGGATTCATTCCTTATTTACCTTCACATGTAATATGTGTGTCATATGAACATTAGAAAATAAGTAATACTGAGTACATTGTGTCAAGTGAGCACAGAAAGTCAACTACAGCAAAGCTACCTTCAGGAGAAATCTAATTTGATAACTAAAGCCTCTAAGAAAAAGTAGTTTTAACTACTTTGTAAAAAATTACAAGGAAGTCACATGCCAACATAAAATGTGACTATTGTGACCTGCCAACAATGCCAAAATTATGTTTTACCATACACAAGACTTGTAATAAAAGAGGCTCAGAAAATGGAGTTGCACATTTGAGGGTTTACTCGCAAGAAAGACAAAGAATAAGTACATCATGGCAATTTATAGCATCTGACAAGTCACATGCCAACATAAAATGCGACTGTTGTAGCCTGCCGATAATGCAAAAAAAAATATTTTGTGGCATACACAAGACTTAAAATAAGAGAGGCTCTGACATGAAGTTGCACATTTGACGGTTTACTCACGAGAAACCAAAGAATAAGTGCATCATGACAACTCATAGCGACTGACAAGTCACATACCAACATAAAATGCCACTGTTGTAGCCTGCCGACAATGCCAAAAATATGTTGTAGCATACACAGGACTTAAAATAAGAGAGGCTCAGACACAGACTTTCCAGTTGAGGGTTTACTTGCGAGAAAGCCAAAGAATTAGTACATCATGACAAATTAAAGTGTCTAAAAAAAACATGCAGTATCAGTTGACACACCTACTGTACAGCTTTCCAGTACACAATAAAATGTGTTTCCTGTCCCTTAAGTGTTGATTTCCTGTTGTTCAGACAACCAGCTTCGAGGACAATTGTTTCTCCGATCATAACCAAATTTGGCCTGAATCAACAGCATATTATTTAGCTGAAGTCACATCAGGATGATAAGTTAATGCAAGGGTCATGTACACTATACTAAACTGAGTGTATTGCAAAAGGTGTCACTTGTTCACAGGTCGTACATAAACCAAAAAAATAAAATACCCAACTACTGATGGGAAAGTGGAAGGCATGTCAGCTTTGGATTTGTAAACGTCTATCAGTCAGACACCTGCCTTCAGAAACTAGATGTAACGGCCACTTAAGCACGTATTTATATTTAGTAAAAATGTCTGTGTTGATATGACATATCATACAAGTTCTGCTATTATTTAAGTTTATACAACAGTTTCTGTGTATTTTGAATAGTGTATGGTGTTGGACTTTACAGAGGTTATGTTTACTTTGTTCATGTGTTAGAATGCAGGCACAAGTTATTTATGCCAGGTATGGTGCTGTAAGGCAGTTTAGTGTGCATGACAGTAGGAGATAGTGGACGTTGTACATAAAAGATGACGTAAAGTTTGTGCTGATTTGGATCGTAATACGTTTTTCACCTGAGGCAGGGTACACCCTGGACAGATTGCCAGACTATCACAGGGCTGACACATAGAGACAGACAACCAGTCACACTCACATTCACACCTACGGACAATTTAGAGTCACCAATTAACCTGCATGTCTTTGGACTGTGGGAGGAAGCTGGAGTACGCGGAGAAAACCAACGCTGACATGGGGAGAACATGCAAACTCCACAGATGTAATTACAGAAGATGTAATTTTGGAAGGACTTGGCCTGTCATGTTTTTATTTATTTTTTTTTATTGGATTCTCAATAAACCTTGCTAAACTTTTTCTCTGCTTTATGTGAGTACTGTGGATCTAAACCTAAATCACGCCTAAAATACTCAAGTTTAGTTTTAAAGAAAAAATTGCCTGATGCATGCATTGACTGCACATATGCCTCAAAAGTAGTCAAGGTGGTTTATAAAATTCTTAATGGTCTTAGTAGTATGAACCCTCTAGAACCCTCAGGTCTTCTGGTAGTGGTATCACCCCCAAAGTTAGAACAAAAACACACCGTGAGGCATCATTTCATTACTACGGTCCACGTCTGTGGAGCAGCCTGCCTGCAGACCTGAGGGCCGCAGGGAGTGTTGATGTTTTTAAAAGCAAACCCAAGACCTGCCTTTTTAGCCTGGCTTTTATTTGAACTTTATGTCTTTTTTATTAGGTACTTATCATTATTATTACCATTTGTATTTATTAGTATTGTTGTATTGTTTTGTTGTGTGAAGCACTTTGTGTTCTGTTTGTATGAAAAGTGCTGTATAAATAAAGTTTGACTGACTGATTGATTGAAAAGGACTACAACTGTTTGTAGTTTCAGTGGATAACTATACAAAAAAATGGCAAAAAAAGCACCAGCAAGCTACTGCAAAATTAAGTCAAACTACTGGTTTAACTGTTGCAGTTTTCAGCTTCCTAACACTGCATAGGGAAGTCTCAACCAAACTCTCTTGTATTCTTTGCCTTTATCCACCAGTAGAGGGCACATGGCCTCCCTCACTGTCTCTTTTCAGTGTCTTGCTGTATTGAAAAGTTACTTAAGACCTCACTAATGCAGCAGCTAAGCCCCTTGATGTGCTATTCGGTCTGAGGTACCTCTGCAGGGCTCTCTGTTACACTGCGTTACCAGCAATACATCCACCCTACAACACATGTAGCACTGCACAAGGGGGAGCAACGTACATAAACCCCACCATCAAGGAATGTACAATGGCTTTCTTTAGTGCTCACTTGACAGAAAGTGCCATTTTTTTTCCTGTGGCCCTCTGTGAGCAGTCAAGAGACCACAAAAGGAAAAAAAAACTGGTTGAATATTTTACTTATATGCTGGTATATATATAGAAGTTCAGTGATATTTAATTACCATACATCAATATGTATGTAGTAGGAGCTGCAGGTGAGGTGCGATTATTTTCAGCTATCTTGTAAGATTGCAAAGGTGTGAGGCGCCCGCTTAAATGATGTGTCCTGCTTCTGTCTTGCCACAGATGTCCAAAAACAACTTGACAGCGTGGCCCCACAGACAGGCCCAAGATTAATGATTTGTGACAGCTTCAACGAGCCAGGATATGAACAGTCATCCTGCAGCCATTACATAAGTAGAAACAGCTGTTGTTTCAGCAGAGGCTTTGATTTCTTACTGTACCAGCTCCTCATAGAAGCGTGGCGGGAGAGGGGACCTCCCGTCACATACAAATAGGCTGAACAATATCGTGAAGGCAGCAGGTTTTTTGGGAGAGCAAGCAAGCGGCTGCAGCAGCACTGGATGCAGTTTCAACAGAGCTGGATAAAGTGACTCTCTAATGTCCAGTGTTCCTTGTGGCCCTCGAATATTGAGACATCAATGAAAACAACGAACTGTATCTATGCAGTTTATATTGATGGCTTTCGAGACTCCTGCCAACGCCTGTTGTGTAATTATAACAGCTTGAATTATGTTTGGCGGTAATTCTGCAGCACAGACTATGTTGTGATTACCACGGGCATGAATGGAGCTAGATTAAACCCAGTTGGAGAATATAGTGAAGGAACTGCAATTAGATACAACATTATTCCTTTTCTATTTGATTTGGAGAACATTGCCTTGTTCTGCCACAATAGGATTTAGATAGTGCCATTGTGATGAAAGCCTATTTTGAAACCTGGTGAATGTACAGAACATGACGAACCACTTTGTTCCAACAGGACAAAAGACAGGCTTGGCATGTGTTTTATGGCAATTGCCTTTGCTTGCTATTTCTAAGTCTTTTCTTTCTAGATCACCCCAAAGAGCCATACAGAGGGGCTTTGAATAGACGCCCTGGAAACAGTCGAGAGATTGCTTTGTATTGGAGGTACAAATGCCAGGATGAAGCCTTTTGAATGACCATCTAACTTAGTTTGTTACATCATCATCACTCTGTTAATTTGGGCTTTTATTCAGGTATTGTGGCTCAGAAAGAGTGCCACTATTCAGAGTTTTCATTTAACAAATATTTAATTTAGCACTAATTAACAACTTATCGCACAATTGCAACAAAAGGATGACTGACAATTATTTTGGTACATAATAATGCAAGACCAAAATGAAGTACTTATTTTCCAGGAGAGCTACAAAACACACGCTGACAACAATAATTCTTTCCCATTCACCTTTTGTAGAATTCTACAGCAGCCTTGCAAGATGTCAGTGTCTGGGCTTGCATGTCTGCATGCACTGTCCTTGCTTAGGATTCAGCAGATGGAACCATGGGATGGAGGTTATCAGCCATCCCATTCCCCTCTGGACTGTAATTCGTTGTCGACAATGTGCTATGGACCCTAAAGGCCTGCCATCTGCTTACTTTCGCTCCTTCCAAAGGTGAGAAATTTCAAATCACCACCTGGTTGATGTTTTAGCCACGCGTGCCACCAAGTCACTAGTGGCCGTGTACATATTGTGTAAAAATAGAATGTTTACATGCAATAAAAAGCGTCAATAGCCAAAATATAGTAAGCTGGGTAACTAAAATTGTATATTCTAAGTTCTGACAGGGTCTTTCTACTTGAGTTTTTATGAAAACTCAAAACATAAAACAATAATAATTGAATGAGATTATATATTTAAAAAGTACACATGTAACTTCCAGTATTAATAGCAGTGTAGTGGTCTATCAGACTTTTGATGGTGCAGAATAAAATGACTATTTATGTTTGCAAGAACAGAGCAGCAGGATTGAAATGATGCAAGTGGCCATATAAAACTTGCTCACTCATTCTCTGCTCATTCATAATGTGTCCAGTCATTCATGTTCTGCTCTTCCTCCGTGGTCACAGACTCGCTCACAGAGGGGGAAAAAGAATTTTCTGGCTCCGAAACGGATGTCGTGTTGCTTATGGATCATCACTGTTGTTCAGAGATTGCGTTTTGACAAGCAAGCCACCCTTAATCCTTGGTCGCATTCAGTTGCCAAGTCAATGTGACCAAAATTCTTCACTTTGTGTAAGCACATTTGGGATGGGCAGCGGAGTTTACACACAATAATAATAATCAGATCTGTCTGGAAAATGCTGGATCTTGTACAGTACATTATGCTTCCTCAAAGTTTCATGATTTATAGAGAAGTCAATTTAGTGTAGATTTTCAAAATTAACTGGTTGGGAACACAGCGCAAAAACACATTTAAAAACACTTTAGGAATATACACATATTACAGTTGTTTATTCAGCTGGTGGACTAAATGACCACATATAAACAGAAAGAGCATTACTGGAATACTACCAGTATATCTCTGCAATCTCGAAGGTATTAAAAAATTTAAGCAATAAGCACCTTTGTAGCACAAAGGTAGCACATCTCTTTGGGCTGACTTTTGAGTAGAAGCAGCTGATTCAAGCTGCCAATTCAGAATACGGCTCATTAAGCAAATAATATATGAGGATGTACTGATCACGACTACTGAGCATGTGCTGAAAAAGTTGGGGCATTTCCCAGTGCGGTGCCATGCCACGTTTATTTTTGCTGAATTAAGCAGATGTGCAAAATGTGTAGAAAACACAGAGGTGACTTAACAGATACACTGTGTCCCATGTGTCTCTTTATACTTAGATATTGAGCTCTTATCCCAAGCTTCCTGCCTAACCCTCAATACATCATCAAATTGATCTAGTGGGGAAGATTTAAGCCTGAGCTCGGAGACAGAAATCTCGTTCCAAGGTCAGGCAGTGGGAGGCAAAGGTCACGGGTCACCTGTCTCCTCGCACCTGCCCTTGATGTATCCCCAGCCCAACTCCCCGAGGACTCGGGAGATTCCTATTCTGCTGATGAGTTAAACCTGCTTGAGCCATAGAAATCCACGGGATTTCTATCGGCCTTGTCTGCTGCTGTGTAGGACAGCGATCGCACTACTTAGCTACATCAATCAATATCCACGCAACATGGACACAGCATGTAGCAGCTGATGTAGCCGATGCATGACGTCCAAAGTTTGCCCGGCGAACCAAAGTTCATCCCGCAAAAACTCGAGGCAATTCATCATGAGATGGATTATCCCAAGAAACTTTGACTCTGCATGGGCACATGGATTCCTCAGGAGGCATAATCTCATTACACTAAATCACTCATTCCCTTGATGCACAGATAGGAGGAGTGGTAAACTGTGTTGCCGTACAGTAAGATTCAGGGTTGCTAAGTATAGTGCATGCAGCCCAAAGAAGCTGTGGACAGAAGGTATCCTCTGGGCGCTCAGAGAAATACTACATATTAAATGGAGCGGCAAACTTTCTCTCTCTTTTTTTTTTTTTTTTTGAAATGGGGCATTATGTATGCATGTGGGGATGTTTGTTAAAAACCCTTGTCTGCTGTCAGGCTTCACCTCCTTTCCCCTAAGCTCGAAGAAGGAAACGTAAGCTGTTTACAAATACAGTATGACAGGTTGGATACTGCTAACTTAAGTTTTCATGTCAAAACCTGTCAGTGACATTTAACAAGAAGAAAAAGCACGTCAGATCTAAAATGCTTCCAGAAAAAAAGACCAAACCGGCTGACATGTGGATGAAAATAGTACTTAACCTGGGATGCACTAAAGCACAATGGTTCAGAATAAAAACAGTCTGATTCTATACATACGTCGATACGATCTGATGTATATACTGACTCAGCTGAAACCACATAATGGCCTAATACTCGTCTATTTGATGAACAATAAAATGTTCTTTGTGTGTGGGCTGATTGGCTGAAACGCACTCTGAGTGTCCTGCTGTAATTCAGCGCCACAAGTACTACTGTTTCTTTTTGTTTATGTTTCTTGTCCACCTATAGCAGAATGTATACAGGAAAAATATTGAGTTTGGTGAGAAAAAAGCTTTGGGCTGTTTTGAGTTCAACTGGGAATAGATTTTTTTCAAGGGCAGTGTGCAATCATGGAGCTGTGTTATTCCCTATGATTGCCAGACCACTGGCGAAATGCACACAACCGCACACACACACACCCACACACACACGTACACACAAACCACACGCGCACACGTGGCGAGGCTGTGTGAAAATGTGACTTCACAACATCAACAAAATATTCAAAGGGAAGATCAGAGTGAGGAGACATCAGACACCCAGGTCCAGGTGATATTACCATTTCTGTGCATCAGTCTGCCCTTTTCTAAGGCCCAGCGGTTGTGCCCCTTGCACTATGGATTATCTGAGTCTGTTGTCAAGGCAACATGATGGACATATAAAAGTAAAAATTAAGAGGCTTTTACAGTTACAAGAACTTCTCGATGTGATGCTGTGGCAAAACAGGCGACTATAAAAGCACACAAAGAGCAACTGGAGAAAGGGGGACAGAAATAAGGATGGATGGATGCAGCTGTCCACAGTTTTGGCAATTTAAATGGACAGGCAGAATTTTGTGGCAAAATATGTCACACTGCGAATATGATTGTCAGGTTGAGCCTCATTCAGATTCAGATTTTTTTTCGTTTTTTATCAGAAAAAAAACTAAAAATACGTAACAAAAGGAACATGGGTGTCCTAGTCGCTGGCTTTGCATGGGGATGTTTTGTGCTTATATGTGTGCAGAACACAGCCAGCTTTGTTAATAATGAAGAACGCTGCACTAAAATGTCAACAATCATTTACAGTTTTTTTTTTTTTTGCAGGAAACGCAACAGTCCATTTCTCATTTGTGTTATCTTATGAACTCACCACATGCATATTGTTCAGCTGCGGTCGTCAGATTAATTCCTTTTATTAAGTTACCATTATTCTGATTTTTAATTTTCCCCAACTTTGTGATTTGTGTGTGTATATATGTTTTGCCTGCCTGCAGTGCTTTGGGGTTTTGGTAATGAAAGGGAAACAACTTCAAAGAGATTAACTCATCAGCTGCGGATAATAATGAAACAATGAGATAGCGCATTATTTTCTCCTCCTGTTGCAGCCACTGTATTAAAAATCAGGAAAGAATGTGTCGTGTAATTTGATTATATTTTCCTCTCTCGGTCTCTCTGCTTTTTTTTCATTTATTTATTTATTTTTTTTGTCGTCGTTTATTAGAAGGAAGAATTCAGGGCCAGGACAGTATAATGGCTAACAGCCAATGAACTAAACAGTGGTTTTAGGAAACCATAATTGAGCCTGAGATCAGAGGCTATTGTTCCTCCATTACTGCGAGCAGCAGTGAAAAGTCAGGGAGCAAGTCAAGGCAGATCGTGAACTCAATTGCTGGGAGAAATATTTGTCTTCCTCTATAACTTATGGTAGCAGCCAAGTTAGTTATACCGGAACTCAGCAAGCAACTTATCAGGGCAAAGTGTATTAGAGAATGATACAAATGTGCAGCCTGGACTGTGGGAGGAGAATGGCTTCCAGCTTGTTAAAAGGGCCTGGTCAAGTTATGTCGGATTTTAACAGCCATTCGCACAGATTGACCTCTCCTGCATTCTGAAGGCCCATAAAGCCTGATTCATCACCCCTTTCGCTTGCAGAGGGCACGCAGAAGGCAGGGAAAGAGCAGCGCTCAGGTATGCTAAAGTCATCCATGATGGAATCTGTCAACTCTGCAAATGGCTCCCTCTCGCCCTCCTGCCTTGTGCGTTTTATCAGCCGAAGGAGTCGATGACAGAAAGTCTATTGAACTCTGACTGTCTCTCCATACAAATTATTCCTTTCTGTTGAGCAACGTTTGTGTTGAGACAGAGCTTGATTATCAGTCAAATTTGGGCTTGCTTTGACAGTAAGAGGAAGAACTAAGGAGGTGATACTTGTCAAGAGTGCTCAGCCCCCTTGTTTGCCGGGAGCGTCCCTATTTGCCTCGTATCAAGCTCTCCTTTTTCACCTTCCCCCTAGTAATCATAATTATATTGGGAAATTCTGTTTTGTTGCAAGGCCGCTGACAACCCCTGAGAATGAAAAATACAATTTAATAATTTGCTGCTGCCGACACATCTTCAGGCACAGCAGGATTTGGGGGCAGAAAACAACGGGTGGGCTTTAGCGGCATTATGAATGCTATTGGATCAGTTCTTGAGTGACAGATAACAAGCTCAGAGGCCCAATGAAGATTTCCCCAAATGGATATGCTTTACGCTAGTTAACGGACCTGTTTATTCCTGTCATCGAAACACATTATCTCCCGACTATAAATGTTGAAATAAGACTGACACTGTGAATTCATTATCAATAGATTTTGGTTTTAGTTAATCAATAACTGAGCTTTGCACATGTTTTTAAATATGTATGATATATTAATCTTTCATTCTGTCTCTTAAAAGCCTTCTGTTTTCTTCCCCAGATTTACCCTGCAGATGCTCTGATATGTATTGCGAGTATTTATGCTGTTGATAACAACGAAAAATCCTCAAAAGGTAGAGTAGCCTAAGGATTTCTTCCCTGAAAGTCTACCCCTGTGTTGCTGTGGTGGAAAATAGAGTGTTGGATTTGGGCATACCGAGTGCTAGGCTGCCTCCTTACATTTTGTTTCCCTCCACTGGTCCAATTTCATATTGATGAGCTCTGCAGCAATTCAAATTGCATGTCTTCTTTAAACATTTAACTAGCAAAGAGAGCAATCACACTCTTTGCTCAAATCCTGCCTCTGTTGAAAAATGCAAATACCATTGCGGCGAAAAGCAAAATCAGAAAGAGGCACCTGAAGAAGTTCAGATTTTCCAGCTAATAAGACGGCTTTGTCTTAACGGTTATGACCTGGACACAGTTGGTTGGAAATGCAACCACTCCACATGATGGATCCTTTGTAGTTCAGCTTCCACCAAGGATCAATAGTAATACCGAATTGTAATTTCACCATCTGTTTCAATATGAAATTGCAACTTGCTCTCAAGGATTTGCCGCGCTGCATATGTATTGCTCAATGGATGTCAACTGCATAAAACAATAAAGTGGAATGCCTCTCTGATATTTGCTATGAAGTCCGCAGAGAGCGCGCTGACACTCGATTCCAAAAAAAGAGTCTTCCCCGCACCCTCATGAGTTCAGTTCTAGGTCTTCCTTTTTCCAAACTGGAGTTGATATGAATTCTTTACGAAAATGAAAAAATCCTTCTTTGCATCAGCACCGCGTCTGATATTGCTATGTTATTCCCTCATCATTAATAAAAACAAATCAACTTCTGACTGCATTATTCTGATGACAGCTTTTGCTCTGTCCTTATGAAATGCATAGATATGACAGCGATGTGCGGAGGCTGAATGTGTCAGAGGGGGAAAAACAGAATACGTCCAAGCTACAGTAGAAGATGGCACATCAGAGTTTGGCTCACAGTGCTTTGGGGACAAAAGAGACAGAATTTGCTTGGATGACAGGAGCGGAGCGAGGGAGGGGGGGTGTATACTTTGCAAATCATGTGAAAGAAAATAAATTGGTGAAATAACTAAATTGGCAAGGCCTATGTATTTTTTTTCGACCCTGGCTTTTATAATGCTCATTCTGGTTGGTCCCAAGGAAGCTGCTTAAAAATGATAATCCAGGAGAGGAAGGGAGAATCTCCACAGACCTGCCTCAAGCCTGCTTTCAACCCTATTAAGAAATATTATGCAGCCTTCCAAAGAAACCTAAACTCCAGCCTGAAACTCTGCTGCCTGCAGGCCTTCCCCTGGCTTCACCCTCTCTGGCTGAGTATCAAAATGAAAATCTTAGAGCACCTGTCACATGACTAATTGATACTGAATGCTTCCTCTTTGTCACATACAATATAAAGTACATGTACAGTTTAAAACTTTGCCCTATTTTTAATTTGATTGATCATTTTTTGGATATTTTTTCCCCCTGTAATCTAAGAAAATAAACCATGCCACACTAAAGCACCCAAAGGCCCCTTATCCCCCTGTTATGGGAACACATTTGATTTAACTCTGAGCTCAACCAGGCAGAAATTTACTCCTCTCCCAGAGTTTTAACAATGATTTACAAGATCAACAAAATGCCCAAAAGTTGCTCGGGTCCTGGATGTACCTCCAACAAGGTGAAAAATACAGATCTTAGGTTTCTCACACTACCGAACCAAATCCCCAAACAGTGCTGCATAGAAGAGTACTCTGCCTGGCTTCCAGCTATATACGTGAGGCTGCCTCGGGCAAACTGTAGGACTCTTCATTACACAGAGCAAATGCTTCATAGTAAGTCAGAACGCATTGCAGATTTTACTTTTTGTGTTTAAACAGCATGCAGTTCTCTCCTCGTTCTATTAGTAAGCATGATTCAGATGCTAACGCTCCTCTTAGCTGCTTTATAACACAGTGATTAAAACACAAAGTTAGCTTTCCTCTGTTTGGTGATAACTGATATGTCAACACTGAACGGTAGCTAACGGCTGTCTCTACTGCTGCTATAGCACCTTGTGTTCATTGTTTATAGACCTACAATACATTTTCTTTTTAGCAACACTACTGTTTAAAGATGTACTACGTAGGATTTTCCAAAAAAACAACATACAGAGTCATACTGAAGCAGTCCGTCTAAATCATCACAAGTGTGTGGTGGTGTATTTCTCTGCAGAGACTCTGCCCTCTGCCTGTATGTTCTGATTTTCTTCTTATTTTCTGTGCTTGGGATGTTTATGGGCGTGTACCCCCACAGCGCTCAGGTGAGGTTGGGGCTTTATAAAAAGGTAGCGACCAGATGCAAGACCTTAAACAGCAGGCATCCAAGAGACACAGCTGGTAAAATGTAAATGCAGCGAGAGGAAACAGCAAATGAGAGTGAATCTGGGGTTGGCTTTTATTTTCACTTTCGCAGGAGAGCAAGTTTCCCAACAGCAACTGTCAATCCAATGCAGATTTTGGGCTATACTGCTTCCATAACATGTCTTCTGGTGAAATAAAAAGTCCAAAATATACATTTAGGTGTTTATTTTAGTTCATTTTTCTTTTCTGGAAATTCATGCAAAAAGCACATATTTAATTAGATAATGCCTCATTTAAATTTTTAAACAACACATGTTAGGAAACTTGCAATGTAAAAAAAAGGCTGCCCCCTACTGGTCGACCAAATGTTAGTCAGAGAGATCATTAGATTAAATATGCGGCATGTGTACGGTCCCTAATTTCCAGGGCTGGTACCTGCGGTTATTCCACAGGCTAGTTAATAACATGTGGGGCAGGAAATCCAAAGTGTGGGATCATTTTGAGAAGGTGAAGGACCAACCCAAGGTGATATGTAAACTCGTCTTCATTGGTCGACTACAAACATGACGTATCATGTGAAACATGGAAGTAGCTACATGCCCATTAGCCCACAGCGTCATTAACAGGCGGCTCGCTCAGTGTGTGACGTGCACTTGTAGATAAAATATAGGCCTATATTAATGAAGGTTCATTAGTACGGTTTGTATTTCTCTGTAATGTAGCACAGTGTTAACAATGTTACTGATACTATTTCTTTCTCACACCTTCAACTCAAACCACCAAAATATATCATTTAATCATTACATTAACATTGTAAACATGCAGGCGACTAGTCGACTAATGGCCCTAAATGATGACTATTGGTTGACTAGGAAAATTATTGGTCAGGGGCAGCCCTAAAAATAATGGTCTTAGTGTATGTAATAAACTGAAGAGGTTTCATGGGGATACCTACGGGTTAAAAGTTTTACCCTCTTCACCTGTAGTATTTTATTTTTGGTCTGAAAATGTATGGAGTTTTACAATACAATCCTTAAAGGCCATTTTCTCTCTCAGGAGCTTTGTCTCATACTCGGAGCCAGAAATCACTTCAGCAGCACTTACATACAGCAAACTTTCCAGTTTTATTCCTATCTATATTCTGAAGGTTTTTACAGAGGGGGTTTGTTCATATATCATTCATAGCCTGATTTATAAAACATTTTATTCCTAAAAACATGGTGAAAATTGATCTTTTTACGGCTGGTTGACAGTATTTTTTGACTTATGGAAGTATAAAAAGAGATATACAAAATTCCCTCTGTAAAAAACTTTTGACTTTAACACATTGAACAAAATAGAGCAGAGATATTGAACCTGGTTTTATCCAAGGTTCATAATTTTGTTCTTGAATTTTATGCAAATTTGTGCATATTTAATTTGATACTGTATAATTTGCATATTTAAACATATCATTTGAGAAAACTCGTAACACATAAAAATAATTGTCTTAATGTTAGTAATCAGCTGGGGACGTTTCATGGTGATAATCTCTAGTAGTTACAGTTTTACCCTCTTCACCTGCAGTGTCTGACCGTAAATGATAAAATATGTAGAGATTCAATCAGGTATGAATAGATGTTACGATATAACATCCCTGCCCATCGGGTGGCTGTGTTTACCCAGCATGCATCTCCCTGACAGGGTTCAGGCAGACAGAGTTCAAACAAGCTTCTTTGCTACCTGAAGGCATATGTAGATTTTAAAATTTGAATTGATGCATTAAAATTGCAATATATTTGAATTGTTTTAAGTTACACTCAGCGGGCACGGACAGCGCGTGCCCCCCAAACAGTGAGTGTGTCGAAGGCGCCGTCCAGCTCCATATGGACGGTGATATTTTTGTGGAATTTAAACTCAGTGCTTTGTCAATATCCATCACGGCTGAAATTCTTACAGCACATGCAGTGTTCAACGACTCCTTTAAAGACGGTCTCTCTTGTGGCGTATATGTCAATTTGTCCGGTGATTTATTTGTTGGCTAACTGAACTGGTATCACCTAACTCATTCAGGTAGACAGTGTGTGCGTGTGTGTTTGTGTGAGTCACGGAGAGAGAGAGAGACAGACTATGCAATGCAATCATACTTGGCCTGCATCCACTCACACAGTAATGGGAAAAGCAGTGTGCAGGCATAACTCTCATGAGAAAACAGGGAAAGATGAGAAAATAAGTGGGTCAAGCACTAGGCGTGAGGGGCAGGACTGGCGAAGAGGACCCCACAGAAATCAATGCGCTTCTCAAGACTTGCTTTGGTGGGATATCGAACACCAGAAAAGTGTACTGTGGTGGTAAATGACGGGCTAAAAGCTGGAGGTGCCCTATCTGAGTTTGATTCTATCATTCCCAGGGCATTCTTCGTCATCAGATCTTGTGAGTTAAATATCATAATAGTTGTGTATTTTTGCTGTTACAGTAAATGCTTCCCAAATTGTCGTCCATTATAGAGCTTGTCTCCCAAGGTGGAAGAAATGATACATCAGTGGTGTGCTGGTGTTAAAGGAGCTAATTGTTCTGTCAGTCCCTGAGCAAATGCAAAACTGGCTTTCAAGGCAATTGCCGAAGGTATTAAAAATAATAACAGGAAACCAGCAACAGTCACAAAAACACAATGTAATTTTAACTTTTTATTCTGACCTTCATTTATTGTCAGTTTCACACTCGGATGTAGTAGCATTCTTCTCATTTGAGTGAATGCCATTTGGCAGGAAGCCTCGACCCTTCAGAGAAAACCTGGCAAAGATCTTTGTTGGTTAAAACTTGATGAATTTGTAATTATGTTTATGATATTTTGCTCACGGCCACCAGTCGACCAGAAAAAAAGGAGTAGTTGGTTTTAGCAGAGGAGGGTTTCATTCATCTATGTGAAGAGGAACTGAGCAAATATTTCAAAATAACCCAGTCATTTACTAAGAGGCCTTCGAAAAAGCTTTTTAACTGGACACTGGCACTATCTTGGTAATATTCTGGTAGGTCACAGTCATCGAATTTAATTTCTAATGCTAGTGGGTAGTCTCCATGTGAAGCAGGTGGAAAAAGACAAGAATGCTACCAAAGCTTTTAAAGATATAGTGTGCAGGATTTAGTGACATCTAGAGGTGAAGCTGCAGATTGCAATCGACTGAAACTTCTCCCGTTTGCTATCCAGAGTCGGTGTTTGATTTGTCATTTCTGGGCTACTGTCGCAAGAACATGGAAGACTCCATGGCAGAAGGCCTGGTCTGTATATTGCAACGTTTTCTCATAGAATGGTTTATATGATGTCCTGTGAAAAATGCAAGCACAACAGTTCATATGATATCCTACGAATTAGCTCCCCAGGAAAGACATTACGTCCTTAACATACAGCTATGTGATTAATGTAAAGTCACAAAGGTTAGGTTAAGGAAAAGAAACAAGGTGAGAATGCACCTTCAAAGTTTGTCAAGCTTTACATGGTTCTGAAAACGTAACTCCAGGGGAGAGTCCTAGGAGAAAGTCTGTTTTTTTGTGACACACCCACCATCCCAACCGACCCACTTACAAGAGAGCTCAGGTCTGCTTCCTTGTTTACTCCCATCACCACCTTAGACACATGATCGCAGCCTTTCAAAATACATGGTATACGTACAAATTTTGGTGCACTGATGATCGTAGGAAAACATACAAACAGTTTGTGAGACCAGCCTCTACATAGATGTCAAGCCCCAAAGAACAGCACCGGAATTTGAAGCCAATTTTACATAGTGGCCAAATATGGAATTACAACTTCAGTCATGTGACACCATTGGGCCCAAAAAGACTTTTCACTATAGACTTTCACTTTGAAAAAGACATCTTTAAATCAGGTGACAAATGTTTTTAAGCACCACATCCCCCATGAAACCCGTTTCGCTATTGAGATTTGATCCATTTGGTCTAATAGTATTTCGAAAGTCTAGAAGAGCCACAAGATCAAACTATTTTTATCCTCCATTTAATTAAATGGAAGGATAAACTGAAAGTCTCTAGCGGGCTTGCTCTGTGGGCCCCACAGTGCACAAGATCTGAGTAATTTCATACTGTAGAAATTAAGCTTTTTTGGCTTCATGCACAGCTGAGCAACTTTCAGGGGAATGAATACTAATATTATAAAATATAACAATGTGGGATGAGTAACAGTCATCGTGTCCGATCCATTCCTATCTTATAGAAACAGGAATCTCAGTGCTTAAATAAAAGTATGTCTGAATCAAATCCGGTGTCCCGACGTATGCTGATGCAACACACTCTCACTCCGACCTCATCACATCTCAATGTTTGGTTTTGGACCTTCCATGTCCAGATACGACATGAAAGGTACCCAGGGTGCGTTGGTTGTTGACGTTCTAGGACGCTGTGTCAAGTTCTGCCTGTTGCATGTATTGTCTTCTTTCAAAATACAGGGTTTGGCTTTATAATCTTACAGGATGCGGACACTGGTCCACCAGTTAAAAGTCAGTGTTTGTTGGACCCATCCACCACCGCTCCCACCTGCCATACTCTGACTTTCGCCGCCCTACCTTTCGTTCTTGTACCACCATTTTCTCCCGACGCTCCTTAGTGGTGTTATACTATAACGGCAGCCGGCCACATATCATACCAACGTTAAAGGACGGCTTTCTTCGTCAGTGTCTGATGCTACAAGTCACTGCCCAAGCGCTGGATTTCGACGACTTCATAGTGAGACCTCTCATGAGACTGTTATATGTGTGTAAGGCAGTATCACCACTTAAAGCTTTCACTCCACTGGCAGAAAACCCAAACTCCACACTTCCACACATATCAGAGATAATGAAGAAAACAATGTCCATGTGCTTTTTTGGCCCAGGTGTAAGTGGATTAAAACAGAAAAAATAATGAACAAATTAAACAGGTTTCAGGGTTAAAAGTCTCCGTCTAATGATTAACTGTGCACACAGAAGTAGCTCTAAATTAATAAACATTTAAATTAGTTACAAACTGTTTACAGTGTTATGCTGCACATATTGTCACGGTCATTATTTTCCAAATGACTGTGAAAGTCTGATAATTGCTTTAAATTTGCAGACGCTACACTCGTCTATAAATGTTTACGTAACCTGGCTGCTGGGATTCTCAGTGACATGTTGAAACCTTTTTGGGGCTTTTGGCTCAATTACCAGGGGCACTGCTGTGGGAAATTGCAAAGTGCTCTGTCACAAAACCTCCTGTAGACAGACAGCTTTTTTTTTTTCTATAAAGGGGATCAACATATGGAATCCCTTACGCACACAACACAAAATTGACCATAATTGGGACCACTTTAAATACAAAATGGAACACTTTCTGAAGAGCAACCAGCCATGATGGAATCATGGGTGACCTCGACTCTGTCTCCTCCTGCTGCATCTCTCTGTCTGCTCTCTTTCTCCAGCTCTCTGTGGCTCTCTACATTTTCTATATATTATTTTTAACAGCCAATCAACATTGCAATTTAGTTTAAAATAAAATATTAAATATATCACTTTACATATATTGGACAAGAAATGAGAGTACCCAATAGAGTTTCAGCTACTGTCAACCATTCATTCTGACTTAAATCATTTTAAATTGTGTCTTATTCAATATTTTATGCCAGCAGGCACAAAATTTAGCCATCAACACTCTGTGAGGTTTTTACACTTGAGCTTCTACAAAATTGAAGCAAATGGTAACATAATAGAACTCCTCCAGAGTCCTCAGGGGTGAATTTAACATTTCAATGTCATATCTACTTTATATAGTGCATCAATATGATTCTGGTCAGCGCTTTAATGTGATATAAAGCACCATGGGTCCAGTTCAGGGGCAAGAAAAAAAAAATCCCATTTACAAATTGTGTCCTCGTTTGTTAGTGCCACAGCACCTCAATTACCCAGTGAGCAGGTTTTTATTTATTCATGCAGACAAAGTCACGTATTCATGAGGATTAACCCGAAACTCGCTCATAGACTGGCAGGCACAGATTGCATATTTTACCATATGAGGAATAGCTGACGCGTTTAGCCTCAGAAGATTGAGAGAAAGCAAGATGAGAGAAGGAGGAACGGCTGCATGAGCTTTTGGGTCACTGCATGGTCAGTTTCACTAACTTTACTCTGATTTGTGTTTTCAAGAATATATAAGAGGGTATTATGAATAATATGTGTGCAGTGGAGAGCATTCTTGCTGGGGAGAAGTGAAAGAGCATATGGCGCTATAACACAAGATAGGAAATAGTGCAACACTTTTTATATGTAACCCTACTTTATGTTTTTCCCCGTGGAATATGGGCTTTGTATCTGAAGCTGCAAAAACTATTTGAAAGGAAATATTGCCTGAACAAATCCAAATACAACATCCACATCCGCATTCACAAACAAGCTTAGGAACAAAACAGACAATATATGCACCAATTCCCGTAACTAAAAAAGTCATACAGTGTTACACTGAATAGCAACAAAATACATTCCCCTCAGATCAAATGTACTCTCTCCGGAAAATATCAAATCATCCTAATAGCCAAACTTCTCTTCAGAAATTGTTAGGGAAATCCTCTGTCCCCTGTCATATTACCCACATTTATCAGGATGCAGCTTAGCCATTACGTCTGGGGGTTTATCAAATTATCTGCTTGCAGAATGGCCGAAAAGGGACACATTACAACCAGCCGACTTTGTCTGAGCTGCTGCAAAGCAATATTCCGGGATGCTGCAGCAACCAAAAGCAAATTATGGTGAACATAACACAGAGTTCAGTGGAGCGTTAACAGAATGGATGGCCCTATCCTGATTTTCTATCTGTTGGGACAGATGTCCCTAAGTCTCTGTGACTCGTGAGGTGGACGGCCCTGTAAGCGATGGCAGATGCTCCAAAGGTAAGACAGATGGATTTTGCCAGGGTTCTGTTAAAGTATGCACATTTTTCACTTTGGAATAATGAATATTAATCATTTACAACACAACAATAATGAGTGTAATGCCGAGCTGGAGATGATGAAAACAAAGACTTAAAGGTGCAATATACACATGGCACATGGCTCTCACTTCTGACGTCATGAGCAAACATGGAGGCCAAGATGGTGATGGCGTTACGCCTCTGCAGCCTGCTGTCACTGAAAAAATGACCACACAGGTGGACTGTGCAAGCACCTTATTATGACCCATGCTAATTACAAGGCTGTGTCCTCTTGTGCCGGTAGTAATTATTAGAGGAGCAGAGGAGGAAGTGAAGTGACATAGCAAAAAAGGCGACAAAGCCCACATAATGTTAAATAAATATCGAAAAAGCCCCTGAAGAGGGATCAAACAAACACAGGACTTTCATCTAGGAGACCGGTGCTCCCATCCCGTGGCACATATGGCTTGTTGTATGTGATCTATGTCTCATGCTACGTTAATGATAAAAGTAGTTACTTAATGCATCTAATGTTGTTGTTTAGGTATGAGAGAGCATCGGCTTCCCCATCAATGACATCCTGCCACCGTGGGTGGAGTGCATAGGTGGCGTTATCAGAGGTAGTTGCTGTATGACCGCAGAACAGAGCAGCAATGATTAGCTAGCCAGCCAACACATTCTCACTCAGACCTCGTCACATATCAACGTTTGGTCATGGACATCCAGATTCGACATGCAAGGTACCCTGGGTGCATTGGTTGTTGACGTTCTGGGACACCATGTCAAGTTCTGCTTGTTACATGCATTGTCTTCTTTCAAAATACACTTCTGTCTTTTTAAAAATAAACGTACTACATAAGTACAATGCTACAAACTGACTTTGACAAACACACATGGTTTGGTTTAGGCAACAAAAATATGTGGTTGGGTTTAGCCAGAAAAAACATGTGGTTGGGTTTTAGGAAAAAAGAACAGGGTTTGGCTTTAAATCTTACGGGATGTGAACACCACTCCCCTGTGTAAGAGACTGTGTTTGTTGGACCCAGCAACCACCCCTCCAGCTCACCCTACTTGGACTTTCGCCACCTTAACTTTCCATCTTGTCCCGCCACGTTTCCCCTGACACCCCCGCGTGCCTTTGAAAAATAACAGCAACTGGCGGTGTATCATGCCAGCGTTAAAGTTACTTCCCGAGTGCTGGATTTTGATGACTTCGGAGTGATACCGGGTTGAGCCAGCAGGCATGAAAGGAGCTACTAGCATGGACTAACATGCTCGTGCAGTTTGGCTACTACAACAAAGAACAGTGAAGCCTAAACTACTACACACAGAGGGAGTGTGACTTCATTCTCCACTCAGGATCCCATCATATCTTTGCATAGAAAACAGTTGTTTTCTGCTTTATTAATGTCTAAAATCTCATATTTACAACCTTTACTAAGATTGTCACATAACATCTCCATGTGAGATGTTATGTGACAATAAATAAGACATACCTTTACAAAAGATTGGAATGGTTATATACCAGGATATACAGTATATTTTTAAGGCATTTTACAGGGAAACAAATCTTTAGAATAACCAGCTTCTCAACCTTAAAACATGTTAGTCTGAAGACTGAAGACAGTCCAGAAAAATGCAGTATAGAGACAGTAGTTTGTACTCAATGTATGGTTTCTTTTGTCTTGAACGATGAAGACAAAGCACAGTAAAAATAAGTCTGCTACTCAGAGCAATCAATAACAAAAGAAAAGGCATCAATTCACCGCCTTTGATGAGCTTGATTGTCTTTCTGTTTGCATTTATCTGCAGCACAAGTGGTGGACGCGTGGGTGTCTGTGTATATTAAAGTAAATGAGTGCCTGCTTGAGAGAACACAGGCCTGTGTCTGCTGCACATGTGAATATGTATGCATGCATGGCTGTTATATTCAGATCCTGGCAGCTGCTGACAAGTAGCCCAAACCCAGTATTTCACAAACACCATGCCTTCTAATACACTGTGATATCGAGCTCTCATTGTTGGGTAATTGCCACTGATGGAGAAAAAAAGAACAATATTTCATTCAACACAATCTGTGGTAAACTGAAATCAATGAGGCTGAATGGTGTGATTAAAATTTGATCGGATCACTGACGACCAACAATGACAACAAACATGGAACAGAGCTCCTTTTTTTGCACAGACAAAGCCGCTCAGTGGTTTAAATGTTGTTCAGTGTGGCCAGGATAATGGCAGCCTATTGATCCTCTTGGAATTTATTCTGAAACCCAAACTTTTTGCAGTACTTGGCATTAATTTTGAAAAGAGGCACTGACTCGATGCGAGACCTGGTTATTGAGAAACACTGGGAGACTTTTCTGTTTGAGTTTTGGAACGTTCTCGTGTTGGGCTGCTGTGTCTATGTTTGATCTCTTTGCAGCAGGAGAACCACACTGAAGAAGGATCAGCGAGTGGAGGCTTTCAAAGACCCTTAGGTTGTCAATGGTAGTGTTTTGTGCTTCTTAGTAGTGCAACGTGGGAGGTTTGTTCAGCTAGATGCAGATCAAGGTGTATGTGTACGTATGTGCTTGTGTTTGCCTGTTTTCTTTGTATGCCTGGTGTTTGAAGTCTCCGTATCCGCTGTGCATTTGTGAAAAGAATGGTGATTAATCAAATAACCAAATAGGATTTTTTGAAAAATTGCTTTATAGAACACACGAGCAGATATACAGAGGAGGGGAGGAAAGTAGGTCAGGTTTTAAGCTTAAAGTATGAAGTTGGCCGTTATAAAGAAACACTCCTTGCAACCATTTTTCCTTTATTCTCCACAGATTCATTTAAATGGACAATTAAGAAACATTTAGTGTTTCTTTTTACTGAACACACATCCTGTACACATGTGGTCTGGTTTGTTTTATGCTGTGTACACTCAGCTACATTTGTTTTTTTTACCTAAGATGGTCCCAAATTGACATTTTCTTGTGTTTAAGCCTCTTCTTTTTACTCGTTATCTCCACTTTCCTTCATCTTGAACATTTATTGTTTGTGCTCTTCCTCTCTGTTGTGTGTTCAGATGTGCATAATAACAATGAAAGGTCTAACAAAGCTTCAAGGAAACAAACATTTTAAGAGAGCTTTTAGTAACCAAATTTATTGAGTTCCTTCAGGGATGATTTCAGGCGTGTATTTTAAGTTAAGGTGCCAGAGAAGGTTTTCTTTGGTGTATATAGACTTGTGTTCCCGCAATCATCCTTTATACCACATGAAATACAAGCCAGCATGAGACTCCGTGGCACCTCTGTCCACACCACCATGTGTTGCATTAAGGGTGTATTACGGCATGGACCAGTGACTCCCAGATGCGACAGCAGGGCTGATCATCAATTATTATACCTCAGTGGATCAAAATGAGCATATCCGCTCATTCCAACATCCCCAGAGCTGGCCTGTGGCGGCTGAGCGACGGCTTAGTGCACCTCCAACCCCCCCAGTCCACCATGCACCATCCCCTCTGCACCTGTAAGCTCAGCGACACCAGCCGGAGCCCTTGCCGAGGCAGTGGGACATGCCTCGAGACAACATCTGCCTCCCCTTGGTGACCTGCCGAGTTAAGCCAACTGCAGAATCAAGGGCATGTTCGCAGAGGTCCCTGATTTTATCATAACAAAGACTTTGCTGCCGCTGCTGCCTGTAACTGGCTTCAGGAGACGTTCCAGTCTATTTTCTGCTAACACTGTGAACTCGCTCTGTCTAACACAGTCTTTCTTTCACTGTGTATTTCTTTCTCTTTCTTGCCATTCTATCTGAAATGAACACCAAGGGATACATCCAACTATTCCAGTTTCATGTCTGTGAAAACATTAGCCGCCACTGTTACCAAATAAAAAAAAAAGATAAAAAGATATTTTAGACACCGAAAAAATTATTTCCCTACAAAATATTGGAAATATGCCATTTCCTTTTGTTCTTCCAATTCTTGTTGCATACTCACAATCAGCTCTGTGAGAGTGCCGAATTAGTCGGCATGAGGGAGCCTCTGTATGACAGATGTTTGACACTTGAAATCCAGCGGGACCCCTGGCTAAATAGAATCAGGACAAATCAATGCAATCACGCAGGTGTCTGGGGGAAACAGGGACAAAGGGACACAGTCTGTCTGCCTGCTCCAAAGAGCTTCTGGCGAGGCTTGAGCACCAGGTCTGCTTCTGCTTCTGCATGGGATGGCAGACAGCTGACTGACCTCACGAGTGCTACATTGCCTTGAGGTCCCCACAGATGCTTCGCAAAGAGCCCGGGCAGAAGTGCCTCGCGAACTTGACCACGGCGAATGTGATGAATGCCTCGGCTCGCTTGCCGAGGAGGGTAAACAACAACCGGGCTTATGTGTTTGGTGTCAAGACCCTCAAAAGCCCCCTGTCATTTTCCGTTAGGCCAAACATGTCCTGCAGGGCCTACCTGAGAATCTCCTCCCTCAGCATATCCCACGTGAAAAATCACATCCTCTTCCTTCTCTTTCTTCCTGCGCTCATTCAGCACACCTCCTTCTTCCTTCCCTCTCCACGCTCTCACTCCATTTGTCAGAGTTACCAGCCTGTGAGTGGTTTCTGAAGTGATCCATTTGTCCATGAATACCAATTTATCAACCAGTCAGTGCATACATTGATCGGGTGGGGATTGGACCCTATATAGCACAGTGGGGAGTAATCCCGTTCATGGGTGCGCATTCACCACCTGGATTAAATCACAGCGGTATAACTCAGGAAACAGATTAAAAACATACTGTAACCTGCATGCTTTATTATATTCCAACCAATTGAATTAACTGCTGGTAACTTCATCAGAATTCGAGAGGGTGTGTGTGTGCGTGTTTGTGTGTGCGCATAGGTGTGTGTGTGTGTGAGAGGTGTTATGCGTGAGATTTATTGCAATTTTATGCCCCTGCTTGTGAAATTAATGATTTCACAGGAAAATATTGCATTTCTCGTGAATGACACATTTTACTTGAAATATGCTAATACGTGAAATATAGACAGATGGCATCATAGTTGTAGCCGTCTGTCATCATATCATTGATGTCATTGCAGCAATACTGCAGCTATCACTGTAAATTGAATCTCATCAAAACTGCAGTTTATCTCACAGTGATTTCTTATTGAAAAATAAGCCAGAGAAAAGCAGCAATATCATTTTACATTGGTCACAGCATGCCGTTCCCCGAGCAAATCTCCCCTGTTTTTGTTCCTTTTTCTCGACCGTCAGCATACTTGTAACTTTCATTTTGCTTTTGTGCATCGATAAATGTGCCCCTTTTTTTTTTTTAGGACAATGAAGCTTTAAAGATGCCTTTGCCATATTGCATGTTCCTGGCTTGCCACGCTGTTCTGCAGCATATCAGGACAGCCCAGGTCAATAACATTAAAGGCTGAGAGAGTTGGTGAAAATACAACCCCTGTGATGCTGTGGTCCGCTCAGCCTTCAGGAGACATATTGATGCACAGTTATTTTGGTCAATAAGTCCTTCTGAGCAGAGGCCATCCTTATCCTTGAGACCGACTGCATGTGAAAAATGAGAAAGGGATGAGACCATGCATTTTAATCTGTCTGTGGCGCTATATCTTAAAGGGGGGATGAAGGGATGGAAGGAGAGATGGAGAGCGTGTGGGGAGAGAGAAAGACGGAGGGAGAGAGATGCACTTCCTCTAACCCCGTCTCAGCCTCACTAATGCAGTTGTTAACAATAAACCATGCCATCGGTTATACGGAAATACAACACCTCCAAGCCAGAGCATAATGGCTTTATGGAAATACGAAGCAGGCTGACCTCTGACCTCATGACGGAATTATATAACACTTCAAATTAGGAGACTTAGTATTCACACTTTTTCATCTACACAAATGGTGCAGTTTTTCTCTGTTTGAAAGCCAAAGGGAAAAAAAAAACCTATCCCCATTTCCAAGGTGTGTTGCCAAGACACTGGAAATGAAATGAAACAGGTGTGTACAGTGTGTACACAGTGTGTGTGTTAGTATACATGTTGTGCGAGCAGGGTGGGGTTGCTGGGAGGGACAGCAGCAGTTAAATTGCAGGGGAAAATGTTAATGCAAACACAAGCTCTCAAACTAAAAATGAAAAGCAGTGGGATTTTTGTAAAAAGCTATCTATAACAAATGGCCTTGAATAAAACATAAGCGCATCTATATTTTATAGCTTCCCATGTTTTCCTCCTGCTTCTGAGGGGAGTGAAAGATTCTGCTCTTTCAGACAGGTATAACCTCAGCTCATCGCGCTGAAAGGACAGCGTGGTTCTTGAGAAGTGTTGGGAGGTTTGCGGTGTCCAGATCTGTGGTGAGATTTCTTCAAAGTTTAAAAGTTCAACTCAGTGAAAAATGAGCTGAGATGCTCTGACTTCATAGTGTTTCCTGGCTGCTTGATTGCAACCAGATTAAATTAAACAAGGATAAAAATATTTGATACATCGCCTTTTGCATCACATGCCAACGACACTATAAGCATCCAATAAATGGCTTGCCTGTTTTTTTCATTTCATCTGCGTTGTTGTTGTTTGTGATCGATCATATCAGCTACATAGGATCAAAGACCAAAGTAGTTCACCTTTCCTGAACCCAGCATTTCACAGGTTTAATATGCAGTCCGAGCCATATTCCAGTTTAGGAATCACAGAGTCAGTGAAATGGAACAAAGTGAATTGCTGGCTGGGGCCTTTGAGCCTCTATCCTTGTTTGAAGTCTCTCTCTATCCCCGCCGAGTTCAGAACACATTGTCCAGAGACAGGATCAAACTTGGCAGCTATTGATCCCTTCCCAAACCAGACACAAGACTTACTGAACATGTTAACAACTTCAGAATGAGTATTTTAATTGTACAGGTCTTTCAAAAGCCCACTCAAGTCACAGTGCTGCTGGGCAAATTTTGAAGAAGCAACTTTTGGACAGTCAAACACGGTGTGTTCAGCCAACTTTCCTGTTTCCCTGTAAAAAAAAAAAAATCTAGCTAGGCACACTGAAGCATAAACAAAATGTTGTAATAAAAGTATGAAGTGATGCTTTGGCAACAAAAACAAATCTGTTCCTCATTTAAAAAGTTATTTCATCTCT